>JAIFZK010000011.1:9827500-9872500 GCA_027481765.1 Tenualosa thibaudeaui
TCAGGAGGCATCAGTGGGCTGCGCTGTGCTGCTCCACTCCTTCTCTGCTCCTCTCTGCCACGTGGGTTAAAGTCTGTCCGCTGTCATTGACGCTAATGGATCAGACTGAAGGGCTCCACGCCGGAGTCGACTGCAGTGTGCAGTGGAGCGGTGAAGTGCTCCCCTCTTTCTCCCTTTCTGTCTCCTCTACACACACACACACACACACACAATGTCATCTTCCAATCTCTATCGCTCTTTCTCAACCCTCTCGACCCCTGTAGCTTTCTCTTCCACTTTTCTCTCTCTCTATTTCTCTCTCCCTCTCTTTCTCTTCTACAACCCCCGTGGACACTCTTTTATCTCTTTGTGTCCAAACTGCTGGAGTTTCCTCTCTGTCTTTTCTAACTAGCTCTCCTCACCCCCAGTTCGCTTGTTCTCTCTGTCTCCATCTATGTTGCTCTCTTTGTCTCTCTCTCTCCATCACTCCAGCTGTTTGTTGTTTTCTCTCTTTTTGCTTCCCTCTTCTTTGTAATGGCTCTCCCTCCCACTTATCAAACTGTCTGTCTGTCTGTCTCTGTGTGTTTTTGTTATATCCTCAATGTCTCCGTTTCACTCTTTTGTCCCTCCAACACACACACTTACACACACACACACACACACACACACATACACTGAGTCTCTTGTAAACAGATATGCAGACTCACTCACATACACACAAACACGCACACAAAGTTAAGTAGCTAGTTATTTAGGGAGAGTGATAGAAAGGGACAGTTTGAAACATGTATGATAGACAGAAAGAAAGAGAGAGAGAGAGCGATGGACAGCCACAAAACGAGCGGAGGACAACCAAACTCCAAAGCGTCCTTCAGTCTCTGTAGTGTTCTCGTCATGGCAGAGCCCTTCCACTTCTGGCCCTGTGCCTCGTTAGCTGACCACACTCCAGGCTAGCGAGCCCCGAGGATGAGGTAGAGGAGGAGGAGGAGGGGGAGCTGAATTAATGAGCTCTGGGTTTATTTAATCTCCCTGCAAGCGCTTGGCTAGCGTTGAGTGATGCCTGCTGGGAGCTGGAGAGCGTCCCGGGTGCAGTGGTTCTACAGGCAAAGGGATGGGTGTCCATGGGAGCAAACACACACACACACAGCAATGTAAAGACCTACTGTGTCTCTCTCTCACACACTCTCACACACTCAAGTGAACACCTTCATTTCTCTCTCTCAGACGCACTTTCATGCAGAAACAGTGTTACTGAACTCTGCAATTGATCACAGTTAGCTCAGTGGTGGCCAATTTAAAGACTTTCCTGTTCCACCACCTCCAAAGAGCCACACCATTTAAATGATCACCCCTCTGCAACACTATCATCGCAGGATTGCTTCTACCATAAGTACTCCTACTTCTGGTATTCTCTATTCAGCACGTCATTGGTAGCCCTGTGAGACTTGTTGGCTGTTCCCATCCGCACTAATTTTAGGAGTAGTGTGCCGGTGGCCTGTCATTCTGGGATGTCGGGAGAGATGGCAAGCTGTCGGAATCCTCCTACACTAGCCACTCAGAATCTCAGAAACGCATAAAAGTTATACAACCACACAGACACACATACTTGTACACACACACACATGGTCACACACACTCTTTTACACTGTATTCCATTGCTTTACCCTAGAGTACAGGCAGGATCCGGATGTCTGACTTAATTATTTCGCCACAGTAGCAGCTCTGGTACATTGTGAGGATGCACATGTATTGTGCGTGTGCACTTACCAGAGTACAAATCTATTAAGAGTTCTAAATAGCACATACAGTACTTTTCTTGTCATTTTATCTAGTTTTCTTAAATGTCATACATACACACACAAACACACATTGATTGGTGGAAGTTAACAAGCTTTTGCAAGGAGGATACTTTTGCGCTGTGTCATTATAGTAATAAGTATGTGTGAATGTCCTCTAGCAAAAAGCACACTCATAGTCTTTGCCCCTCCTGCTTAATCATTTTCTGTATTTTTTTTATTCATTTTTCATTTTTTTTGCTCTGTCTTCCAAAGACTTAGTCAGCGTTCACACCTAATCCCTCCTCCTTTCTGTTGTCTGTTCTTTTTTCATTTATATTATGCATGGAGTGCAAATTGCTCCTGTGAAAGACTAATGGCACCTGTGCACTGTGCTGTGCGAAGGCACCCTGACGAATCTCTTCTGACAGCAAAAGCAGGTGTTGTCAAGGAGGAGCCCCACCCGCACCCCCACCCCCGCGCTCTTCCCAGTTCCTTCTCAGAGGACACCACCCGAGACTCACGCAACCCAGGCGATGAAAGTCTGGACATGCAGAGTATAAGGGCGTTAGAAGTTTTCGGGATGCTGTGGTATCATGCAATATTGTGGTCTTGCGCGTCCATGTCCAGGGGAGTGTGAGAGAATGTTGGATAGAGCAGCACAAAATAATGAAGCACAGTATACTCCAGATATAACGTACAGAAACTTACCACCTGATACCAAGGCACTGTTTAGCTTGGCTTTAGTGGAATACACACACATCTGACCTGTTGTTTTAATGATGATGGTGACTGAATGACAGGCAGTAGTTGTGTGGTAAAAATCTCTCATATTCTTCTCATCTCTTGTCTGTCATTTTCTTCTTTCTCCATATGTCACAACCTCCCCTTTCTTTTTTCCATCATTCCATACCCCTCTTTCTCTTTTCCCTCTTTCTGTCTCTTTTTGCTCCTACTCTCTTTCTTCCACCCCTTTGGCATGTATCAATGTTCAGACCCTTGCGTAAATTCAGTGAGTCCATGAATATTGTCAGGGGATTAAGTGTGTGTGTGTGTGTGTGTGTGTGTGTGTGTGTGAATAAAGCATGCAGTAAACAGCCTTTCTCTAGAGCAGCACTCAAGCAAACCTAGCTCAGTGGACTGCACTGATGTTCTGTCAGCATTGTTTAAAAAGATAAAAAAAAAAGATGATGCTTTGCCAGAGGGCGTTTGGAAAAGACCTACATTTCACAAGATATCAGTGAGATAGAGAAGGAAGAGTTAAATACTTCTGTACAACCATTCAGCAATACAGTCACTGAAGTGACTTTTCCTCACTCCAGGTGTCTTTGAGTTTTGCAACTGATGACTGATGGTTATATATTGAATTACCCTCTTTTCTCCCCTGCATGTTTTAACACTATTTGGTCTGTGAGATTTTTAGATTCATCCCATCTCTAGATGATTAAGGGATCTTGTTTTGCTCTGGTGAGGGACACTCGGGTAGCGTCAGGAACAGGTCAAAAAACAAAACATGACCTCACTGACACCGAGTGAGGACGAGAAGAGAAAGCCATGCAAGGCCACTGAAGGGGCTGACCGCAAATGAAAGAAATCCAAACCCTTTTAGTAGGGTCAGCTTTCGAATAGAACGCCATTGGCTTTCCACTCTAAGATGCTTCCAATTTTAGTAATTGTTTTTTTTCTTCTACTCTTTCTTTCATACAAGATGCCCGTTTCTAGAAAACAACATCAGGCGCTTTTTTGCTCTTGAACCACAACAAAAAGGCAAGTCTGCAAAAAGGTCAAAATGCGGCCATTTTCATACCAAGGGAGTGTTGCACACAGCGCTGGCGAGCCTGTGTTAGTCCTTGGGAAAAGACTGATGTGGAGGCATGCTTTCCATAGCCCAAAACCTCCCAGCATTCTCCGCCACACCAGAGAGCAAAATTGGCCCCATAAAAAAGCGATGTCTGGAGGAGAAGTCTGTCTTCAACAGTGGGCCTCTGCTGCTGCTGATGCTGTTGCTGTAGCGGCTGCTAAGGTGATCTGTGCTTATTGCGTACTTTATCCTTTTACCTCCTTCCCCTCCGTCCTCCCTCCTCCCCGTAAGAGCGAAGACAAGTCGGTGTGACAAACTCCTCTCAAATAGACTGTGAAATCAGTGCCTGCGAGCGCGCATTTGTTCAGGAGCAGCCAGCGCTAAGCACAGCCAGGGAAGCAGACAGATGGAAAAGCTTCCTCTTATTGTTGTTTACGGCGAGGGGTATGGCAGGGTATGGGGGGAGGGAGGTTCATGAGAGTTAGAGAAGGCCTGATCATGTGTGTGTGCATTCATGCATGTGTGTGTATGTGTGTGTGTGTGTGTGTGTGTGATTGAAATGGTATGTGGGTGTTTGTATGTTGTATCTGCTACGTGTGTCTGTGTGTGTGCATGCATGTGTATGAATGCGTGTGTGTGTGTCTGCATGCATGTGAGCATGTCTGTGTGAGCGTGTGTGTGTGTTCTGTTGAGTTAGCTGCTAGACAAAGGAAGTGTGTGCTCAGTAGATGAAATTTAAGGATTTAAGAGCTGCACTGGTATTTCAAAGTGGCTGTAATTACCTCTTCTGTTTTCTTTGGATCCTTATTGTATGTTGTAGACCATCAAAAGGAACAAGATGGGCAACCTTCCTCATATTGTTGTTTACAGGGGTATGGTAAGGGGTACGGCAGGGGGCACGGGGTGGGTGGAGGGCTGTATATGATTCGGAAAGACAGCAGATTTCAGTTTGGGTGAATTAGACAAATCACAGCCTTCGCTTGCATTTCCTCAGCTCTTTCCCCTCTCAAATTCAGTAGTTGTTTCATCTGCTTTCATTATTTACGTTTGTATATTTCTCTTTTTCCTTCTGTTTTTTCTTTTCTTCCTTACCGCTTTCCTTCTTTCATTTTTTAACGTGAGTGACATTTTCCCTTACCGTGTTGTTGTTGTGGCACGGGAACATATGATGACACAATGCAACACGGCTGCTTTGCAGAGTTTAGGTGACACTTCAATTTCCACACCGTCAGTCTGGGTAGTCGCTAGGGTGCAGCATGCACAACACACACACACAAACACACAGGCAAATGGCACGCGAGTGCTCACTGCTCCCTTGCAGGAGGTGTTTGGAAGCGTGCTTTTCTCTCACACACTTTGTACTGTAGCTGACACAACTCTTGCGTGTATCTGTTGTATCTGATGCATGTGTCTGATGGTCTGTTTTTTTTTCCCCACTACGTCTTCATTGCATGCAGCACACACACACACACACACACACACACACACTCTCTAAGGATCCAAAGAACACAGCAGAGGTAATTACAGCCACCATTACCAGTGCAGCTTCTATGTCCACTCTGAGCACTGTGCACTGTGCACACACTTCCTTCGTTCAGCAGAACTCCCCCCCCCCCGCCCCACACACACACACAAACACACACACACACACACACACACACAGGTTCTCATGTACCCTTGGCCTCTTTGTCTGACACCTACACAGACACAGGTAAAGGGCAGGTATCCCCATCCACACAAAAAAGTAGTGTCATTTCTTTGAACATACAGTTGATCTCCTTTCATCACGGCTGTGACATACAAGTGAATGGACTGCTACCCTGGGAGAGAATGTTGTGAATGAAAAGAAAAAGAGAACAAAGATGATGAGACAGTCAGAGAGAGAGAGTGAGAGAGAGAGAGAGAGAGAAGGACAAAGAATAAGTGGAGACAGGGAGACAGAGAGAGAGAGAGAAAAGGAAGAATAAGTAGAGATAGAGAGAGAGAGATGGCAGCAATGCTGAGTCGACAGCCCTGCTGTGCCCTGAAGTAGTCCATTAGCAGCACCTGCACTTTTTCTTCCCAGGAAGCCGGCGGGTCCAAATGAAGCCAGTCACATATTCATCTCCCGGGGTGACCAGCATACCTCCCCCACTGTAGCCGTAGGTCACTTGGCCAAACCATGACCCATGGCACTCACACACATTATATTCCCATTTCCAGAATCACATTTCTGGCAGTCACACCCAATTGACTTTCCTTGTAAGATTGACAAGCACACTTAAAAAAACAGCTATATTTTTTTAGTCTTCTTAGTGAGGATTAGGCTTTCTTCTGTTTCTCCTGTGTCTATGAGGAAAGGTGAGTTTAACACCAAAAAAAACACAAAGCAAACAAAAATGCTCACATGTCCTTTCTGCAAATTGCATGAAAACAAAACCAGGGAACCTGTTTAATTAGATGGCACTCTGAGCAACAATGTGGCATGCTAATTACGTTCACGGGAGAGACAAACAGTCGTGATAATCGCCAAACGTGCATCCCTAAACACAAATTAGGATCAAGCTCTCCTCACACACAGCACTGAGAGAGCGTAATCAGAGAGTTTTTTTTTTTGGTGGGGGGGGATAAAGGCAGAGAGAGAGAGGCAGAGGGGTAATGAAAGATAGAAAGAGAGAACAGTCAGGATGGGGAGAGAGAAAGATGGAGAGGAAGATAGAGACCAAGATGGAAAGAGAGAGTGATCGAGGGAGAGGGGTAGAGAAAGAGAGAACAGTCAAGATGAGGAGAGAGAGAGATTAGTGGTGGCGAAGAAAGACAAAGGAATTGGGGAGATAGAGTGTACTCTGACAGAGAGTTCTCATTGAAGGATGCTGTGGTGGTGAGAGAGAGAGAGATGGAGGATTGGTGAGAGGGAGCAGAGCAGCATCAGCCCACACACTGTGACTCACCTGTTCCACTGAGCTGCAGAGAATATGTGGATTTGGAGAATTTGTGTGTGTGTGAGTGTGTGTGTGTGTTCTGTTGAGTTCTGCTAAACGAAGGAAGTGTGTGCTCAGTGCATGAGTGGACATTGGAGCTGCACTGGTATTTCAAAGTGGCTGTAATCACCTCTGCTGTGTTCTTTGGATCCTTACTGTAGGTAGTACACCATCACAAGGAACACTGTGGGAGGCACTGAGTGGTAGAAATCATAACCACACACCAGTTGTGTTTTCATTTTGTGAATGGTCTCTTTGGCCATTAGGGTCTAGTGGTGGCCTTCGTGGTTACTCCAGTCCTCTTGTTCTGACTACGTCAACAAATGTCGTTTTCCACACAAGCCTCCTTGGCTCATTTTGTGACTGAATAAATCAGAGGCATTGGTACTATTTGCTGAAGCCAGAAGGCTGGCATGTCAATAGAAAAATAGACTGTCGTTGTCATTTTCACTGATCTTTCATCTTATTGGTGGTCAGAACAGCACCAAACTATAGTGAAGATGGTGAACATGGTGGTGGCGGTAATATGTTGGTGATGATGAAAATGGTAATATGATGACGACGATGTCATGATGTTCTCAGTGGCTTTGAAACAAAACAGCAGTGGTGGTGCTGGTCTTGACTGATTGACTGTGCTGTGGCGTGCTGTGCATAGATCTACAGATGCTTCCAAGGCGCAACGCTGAGGCTGTGTGCTGAGACGTGTGTGAGAACGTGTGTGTGAGAGAGAACAGGTGTGTGAGAGGCAGGCGTGATCTCCACAGCCCCACATCCTTTAACAAGATCTCTGGCAACACAGTGGCAGCTTCTTAAGCTCTGATTCATGTTCTTTAGCGCTGCCTTTACTATACACATGCGCGCACACACACACACACACACACACTCTCTTTCCCTTCTCTGGCCATCTCTGTCCATCATTCACTTTTTTTTCCTCTTCACTCCTATCTCTTTCTCTATCTCATTCTCTTTCCCCATTCTTGTCTGTCACTCACACTCTCCTCCCTTCCCTCCATCTCCCTCCCTCCCTCCCCCTACTTGTCAGCTACCTGCTCTCTTGCCTCCTTTCTCTCTCTCTTTCTCTCTCTCATTATTCCTCTCATGCAAAATTTGTGCCAGACAACAATGGAACATTATTTGCAACCCCACAGCCCACTTTCTCTCTCACTTTCTTTCACTTTTCTTTTCTTTCTTTCTTTTTTTTGTTCTTTCTTTCTTTTTATCTGTCTCTCACTCAGCTTCATTACATGTAATTTCTCATGGATATATAACTGAAAGAGATCTCCATTGATAGATTGAGAGCGTTGCTATGTAATGTAAGATTGGCAATAACGGCTGCTCCCGGTGAGTTCTCTTTAGAAAATACTTAATTGCCCCCCCCCCCCCCCATCTCACACACACACACACACATACCCAGATCCCCTGAGCACGTACTGCTAGTGACCCCCTGATTCGGCTGGGATTATCAGCAGACAGTGTGTCGGCTCACCTCAGGCTTCTCAGAATTACAAAGAGTCCAATCAGTCTTGCACAAAGACATGATTCTTTCCAGAATCTTTTCCAGCCTCCATCACCCCCTCTCTCCATCTCAACACTCCTCCCCATTCGTCTTTTGCCACCCCCCAACACACACACACACACACACACACACACACACAAACACGCGCTTTCAAAAATACAACTGCTATGCCTTCATGCTTGATTGTTGATCGTCACATGATGCCTAATTTCAGGGCTCTCTGGCTCCATGGCTTGGCCCCGTCGTGTCACTTTTCATAAAGAGAGAGCTGGGGAGCGGTGGATGGATTTGCCAGCCGAGGGATCCAGTGAGCCGTCTGGCACGAGAGACGCTTCTTGAGTTTAACGCCAAGCTGAAGCGGCCAAACCGACTTTATTGGTGGCTAACGCCGCCTTGCAGAACTGAGCGGAGCTTAGTGTTGCTCACTGAGTTTATCATGCCAGATTGTGTGTGTGTGTGTGTGTGTGTGTGTGTTTGCCTTTTTGTATGTGTCTATTTGTCTGCTTTTACTGTATGTGTGTGTGACTTGTGTGTGATGTGTAGCTGTGTGTGTGTGTCTGTGTGTCTGTATGTCTGTATCTGCATATTGGTACCTTTGTAACTATACATGTGTTTTGTTTTGTTCATAACAACATAAGAATTCTGAGGACAGCTCCTTGACACTTGGAGGTGTGTGTGTGTGTGTGTGTGTGTGTGTGTGTGTGTATATGTGTCTGTTCTGCCCCTCTCCTCACCCTGCTGTGCAGCACTTCTGCCATACTCGAGTGACGAGGCAGATATCGGAACCCCGTGGAGAATCACGGATTAAACCACAGTGGTTGGCACAGGGGAACAGCCCTCTGGGTTACTGAGTTTCCCCCCAACTTCATGATCCGACCATTTCTACTGGATTTCAGAGGATAGACAGAGGATGACATTGACATGGAACAACCTCATTTAATGATTTAACAAGCACACACACACACACACACACACACTCTCTCTCTCTTTCTCTCTCTCTCTCTCTCACACATACATACTCTCTCTCTCTTCCTCTCTCTCTCACACACACACACATACACACTCTCTCTCTCACGCACACACACACACACTCTCTCTCTCCCCCTCTCTCTTTCACACACATATACACACACACACACACACAAAGAAAATAAGTTTCTACCTTTCTAAAGTGGTTAACTGATCTCAGAATGCTCATGAAGGTTTATAAGACCTTATGAAGTCATTTAGGAGTCTTTGTTGGGCCTTTGAAGGTTCCTGCCAAATTCTGTGCAGAAGCTGTTAAGATTCTCCACAGTGGTTTTCTGTTTTACTTCTGTCATAAAGATGAACAGATATCTCCAAACAACGCACATCACTTTTCGTGGCCAACAGACCATCTCAGGCAAATGATTCCACTGATTGCACAGCACATTTTAATGTCAGTCGTGGTCTGTTCAGCAAAGCAGTAATAAACCTCTTAGAATTGGCCAATCCTACAAGCACCTCAGGAGTCAGTTATGCCGGTATACAAAAAATATCCCTGACATAACCCAATGTAATCAACCTGACTGAGTAACTGAGTTTAGTTATGTGTATATAACACATAACAGACACTACATGTAATCATAAGTCAAAACAACAAAATGACCTGACTGGGTTTTGTTGAGTGCACAAATCTTTCTTGTTTCAGGGCAAACTAGTTGCTCTATGTATTGTCCTTTGGGAATGCGTAGATATAATGTATAGATATATATTATGTACAGCACTGGGACTAGTCTGTATGAGCTGCATCTGTAGATGCACTTGGCTCGCGAGTTTAGCATTAATTAGATGCTTTTGATCCACACACACCTCCTTCTGGCCCAGGTGAACCTCGCGGACGCCCCCGCGCACAGCCTGCCGATCAGGGTCAGCGTTCCCGTGGGCATCCCTAAGCCAGAGGCCTTGGCCGGAGGCCCGCGGAAGCTGCACTGCCATCTTTCCCAGCAATTAGAGCTGACTAGATCAATGAGGGGCCTGAACGGAAGGTCTATCCATCCACATTTTTTGCTCCTTCTCGAGGACCTCGAGACATGATCGTATCTGTAGAGCGCCTGCTTTGATGAAAAGCTACCCTGAATATGATTACAGTGGGAGGTCTGGGGTTATTATAGCAGGGGTAGAAATGGGAATGGGAGAGCTTTTGGAATGACTGCATCTCAGTCGGTTGATGAAGCATGACCCCCCCCCCCCCCCCATTCCCTCTCCACCCCTACAAGGCATGGCCGTGGGACTTGGAGGCCGGCATACAGTGTTGGCTTACTCAGGACAGAGCCTCCTCAATCCATCAGATGCTTGGCCTGTTTCTGTGCGAAGCAGGACAGCTGCCTTGGCTGGAGCTTGGGGCTCTGGCCATCTCTCTCTCTCTCTCTTTCTTTCTTTCTTTCTTTCTTTCTTTCTCTCACTCTCTGTCTTGCTTTCTCTCTCTTTACACCATGGACCGCACTCTCTCCTTCTCTCTTTCCCCTCTCTGTTTCTGTCTTTTTTTGTTTCACCCTCTGTCTCAATCTCTTTCTCTCTCTCTTTCTCACCTCTTTTCCTTCTCTCCCTCTCCTTCTCTCTTTTCACCTGCCTTTGTCTGCCAGCATGTTTCACACCACCCCCCCACACCCATCCACCCCCGCTCCCCTCTCTCACCCCCACCCCTCACTCATTCTATCACTCACATTCTCTGTCCATCCATCCTTGCCGTCTCATTCTGCTGTCTTGCTCTGATGTTTGGCACACACCGAGGTGGCTCTGGGAGACACAAGCGGGGAACAAGTGCCCAGCTCTTGCAGCAATGATATTCAGTGATTCAGCATTGCAATGCAAGCACTCTGGCGATCTGTGCCAGGGAGTAATGGCTTTATTGAGCCTGTACTCATGCCTCATAGAGCATAAAGCATGAAATAGATTGCTCTACAAATTAGGCAAATATATAACAGTTATGTAGCATGACACTTTTTCAGCCAATGAGTAGCATCAGTGTGGTGTGACTTGGAGGTAAAATTCAAGTTCAGAAATGTAGGTAAATGTATAATAAGCACATTGCCCTACACATTAAATATCTTATATTTTTATTTAGCTGCTTCATAGTCAAAAAGCACACAGTCTCTCTTACTCTCTAAGTGCTATGGAGCTGAAGTTATTGTAAATGCACGGATGTCCGGTTTTTAATGAGCTATTTCTCGGATGATATTAGGCTCTGAGGTCTGTGGTCTGGAGCCCTCAGAGGGCAGATTGTGTGTTGTTTTAATGAAGCAGAGGAACAGCGTGCCTGGTTTCCTGGATATCGACGTACTTGTGTCTTATGACTTTAATTGACCCCAACTACACCCCCACGCACACACCCGCTGTCTTCCTGGACATTGTATGTACACAAACAGTCCTATATTTAGTATATCTCCACTCCCCCCCCCCCACACACACACACACACACCTACCATGGCTCATCATTAGAAAGTGAAAAATGGCCAGAAAACCAATAGATGGCTTTTGACTGACTGAGCAACTTCAGAAACAGCAGAGCCATTGGATTCGGGTTCTTGTGTGTCCAGGGGCTATCACTTACTGTAAGAGGAGATGCTCTCACCGGACCTTTAATGCTGTGCAGAAATTTGAATTGAAGTGGGCACCAGATGACCATGATGACCATGCCAAATCATACCCAGTATCCCCTGTTCATTTGGGTTCTAAATGGTTTTCATTATTCAAAGCCTTGATTTACTGTGAATAGCCAAAATGAAATTCCAAAGGAACTGCAGTATAATTTGCAAGTAGTTTTTAAAAAAGTGTAAAACTTCAGATTCTCAAACTGTGGGTCATTGAATTATTCCACTATAAATGACCTAGTGTAGGTCAGTCTGTATAGGTGTGGTGTGTGTGTGTGAGTGAGAGACAGTTAGACAGAATGAGAGAAAGAGAGAGATGTGTGTGAGTATGAGTATATGTGTGTGTGCGTGTGTGCACACAGTGTGTTTTTCTAAACCTCCAGCGTGTGTTTCATCCAGCCCATTCTTATTTCATTAGGCTGGTCTTTTTAAGTGAGCAGCACCTGTGTGGAAGTGTCAGTCACTATTGGCTTTCACAGGGTCAGTCATTTATTTTTGAAAGCCCTGCGTTAAGTTATTAATAAGTGGGTGTGTAGCCTCAGATTGACATGGTTCGGGAATTAGTCTGCTCCATACAACCACAGCTATTGACAAAAATGAACTTGTGTTAGCTACTTTAAGCACTTACTATGAGGACCTGGTTTTTAGTATCACAGTGCTATAAAATGCATGCCAGTGAAATAGTACTCTACTTCAGTACATAAGAGCCTGTTGCAATTAAAATCATGACTTTTTTTGTCCTAATCAAATCGGCTGAACCCATCAACTTGTTGACTTTCCAAACGAGGTCAGATATCTTCAGATAGGCAGAACGACATGATTCTCCCGACCAGCCAGACTTTGGCAGAATGATGGTGAAGAAAAATGACTCCAGTCTCCAGTATTAATATTTGATCATTAAGAAATCATTTTAATCTCATATTTTAATTAAAATTTTGACACTTCATTAAGGGCAAACCTGTAAACCTTATTAGAAATTCTGCTCAACTATTAAATCAGCTCTTACGGGTAATTTAAAAGTTTCAATCATACATTTGATATAAATCAAATAGTTGCACTTGCAATTTAATACTGTTAGCCTATATTTGTTGTACATTTACTTGAAAAAATTGTGCCAGATGATGCCAGCATATTTTTCCTTTTTCCAACACCACCCACTTAAAAGAAAAAAAAAAGCACTTTTTAAATTTTCATTCATATGAATAGGAAAGATGAACATCAATAAATTATTACTTGCACACATCAATATAAACGAGGCGTTGAGAGCCAGATGCATATGTAGGAGTCTGGATTACTGATTCCTCTCTGAGTATTACGCAGTCATCCTCTGGGAGAGTCTGCTACAGGACAACACACACACAGACATGGACTTGTGCACACACAGACACGCACACATTTACACGTTGTTACGCAACTATCACAAGTTGAGTATATAGCCCAGAAATGCTGGTCTTGTACTCAATCAGTCAATTTATACTAAGAGTAAAAGAAAGTCATCTAAACTTAGTGTGACTGCTTATGCAGAATGCTTCCATGTAATATGCCTTTGTGTAAAATGTAATAATGTAATATGCATAATGCTTCCATATAATATGCCTCTATGTAAAATGTTGTGTTGCATGGAGAACAATGTTCGTACTAGAGCTTTCTGTCAACGATGGACAATTTATATTCACACGATTTCAACAGTCCACGCGATTCTGGAGCCACTATAATGTTTTGTTATATTACCCTATCATAAGATAGATTGGGTTTCCGTATTTCGCTGCCTTTTTTGCTAGTTTTTTTTTATGATACGTGGATGTGGAGTGGATGTTGTTCCCCTGCTGCCTGCTTGTTGTGATATGGTTTCTTAAAATTGCAGTACTTTGCCATGCCCAGTTCCCATGGAACAAAGCAAGGAGAGAGTGAGGAAATCCTGGAATCCGTATTTACTCTGTCTGGACATGCTTTTATGCCAAAGTGAATAGAGAAAAGAAGAGAAATACTTGTTTGGTCTTTAATGAGGTCTCCGTTAACCAAAACACCTGTTAGTCAGGAGCAATTAGCTTATCACAGTGTGTAGCATGTGATTACGTACTTAAAAAAACCCTGTTCAAATACATGATGCTTTATCTGTTGCCTCAAAAGTTTAAATGATTTTAAATTAATCTTGCAAACATTTCGCGTCACCAGTGGTTACTTTGCAAGTAATTACATTCATATCCCATGGTTACCTCTGACTTCACTGTAATAGTGAACCCCTTCTGTGGTCTTTTCAAGTTTTTACTGAAAAACATATTCAAGTGAAAGAGCACCAGCCTCTCCAGTGTGTTTCTACAGCTGGGTCTGACGAGTCTGTCACATGAAAGACTCTGTGAGGCCCCTTGGCTGGATGGTGACAGACACTGCTCACACTTGTGATGTAATCTGGTGCCAGTCTGCACGGAATATTAATTTGTATGTATCCACAAGCGCACTAATGATGGAGATTGGAAATTAAAAATGAAAAGATATAATGAGTATTAGAGAATTAATGAACCGTGCTAAAGAGGAAACTTTGTCGCTGGCACCACCACCATCACTGTGGTCGTTACTTGTTGACGGCCTAAGCACATAGCTAATGCGGCGTTCATTCACAGGAGCTGCTGTCGTCTTGATGATCTTTAACTTTGATAATGGTCCTTTGAAACATTGGGTGCTTCGGCGTAATGACAGACCGGCCAACCCGTGCCTTCAACCCGTACCTCGTAATGATGCCCGTGGATCCCATTGCCCACGCTTTCCTTTTGTGCTGCTAGAGTCTGATCAGTAATCACTAGAGAGAGAGAGAGTCAGTCTGTTATTGTCTGCATCCCATAGCACTGAATAGACAGACCCATGGACCCATGATTATAGCAATGCTGACAAAGATGCTGGCCAGCTGCAATACATATTCATTCAGGGTTATGTTAACTCCTCTGGAGAGCTGTTAAAAGATGAAGGTGTATACAACTATAGGGATGGGCTGAAATAAATTTTCTCTTTCTCTCTCAATAGCAGGACCTGTGAAGGATTCCTCACTCATATTTTTGAGGGGCTCTTTTTTGACAGTCTAGAGGTCATGTTGGCCTTGGTGCTGAGTGAATCACTGTTGTTGGGCTCGTAACTGTCTGGTGAGAATGTTGTTTACAATGTAACCACAGTCCCCCCAACATCTCTTAATAAAGAGCTTGGTGGTCAACACCCGACTGGAGATCAGAAAATGCCTGCCATAACAGCATCTCGGCACAAGCGTGCAGACTGTTGACACGTGTGACACTTATTGTTTCGACACTTCTCTCGCGAACGTGTAATTTTCCATTTGGGGGTTCAGCTATGGCCTTCTGTTCAGCATTGACACCACAGAGATTAACCTAGCATGTGGTCTCACTGACTACTATTTGACTAGAAAAAAAAAAGAAAGGAGGGATGAGGCGAAATAGAAAGCAAGTAAGAGCGAGAGAGAGCGCGTGTGAGACAATTTTACAAAGCAAATCCTTGAAGGTCACCCACACTCAGCTTGAGTGGTGTCGGTATCGGACACTCTGAAATACGGCGTTGCTTAAGAGGGATATTACAGGAGTTGTTGAGGAGTGACCTTGATTCGAACTGAAATGAATCTGATTGATTGAGTGTGTGAGCCGAGGACGAGCGTGACCTTCTGGCAGGCAGCGCTTACGATTTACTTAAGATCCATGCCGCCAAAAGTGATAGACTCTTGGCAGGCGTTATCAACTAAGAGAGACTCTGTATAAGATAGTCCCGAGTTGCCATTGCTCATTGTTCCTCCCTCCCCCCAGTATACAGGCCCAGTGGCAGTGTCTCCAGGCATATATTAGTGTATCATCACCTGGGAACACAAAGTGCTCCATTTCAATTAGGCTATTGATTCCCCCCTTTCTTGAATTGTTTGATGCCTAGCACCATGAAAAGCTCTCTGTGTAATTTAATAGATCTCATTGGAGTGACTGGCTCAAGAAAAAAGAGAAAGAGAGAGGGGGTGGAGAAGAGGAGAAGAAATGTGCTGGTGGCCTTCAAAAGGACAAGGCTCTGGACTGTCTGAGTCTATTAGAAAGTCCTGAATAATTTATTCGTTGTTCAGAGGAGAGGGGAGCCAAGCTTAATGTGCATTGACAAATGAAGGCATAACAATGTTGATCTGGTGTTGTACTTTATGGCTTTGAACATTTCATTTGAGCAAGCTCATCTGTGACCTGTGTATTCATCTCTGTTCCACTAACACACTTTCAGAGGCTGTTGTCAAATGAAATAGGTCTGCTTTATATATTTAAAGACTAACAGCATTGTGCATGATACCGACAGTTTTACCAAACAGCTACTGCAACTAAAACTGCAGCCAGTGTTTGCCATTGAGTCATTGTAAGTTATGCCTGGCAACAAGTGGCATGGAAAGGCAAGGGAAATCAAATGCAATGTGAAATGCCTTGATGACTGATGAATCAGTGTGTTTGTCCAAGGGTCTGCTTTTACCTTTTGGTTTAAATTCCATCGCTCAGCTCTCTGGGGCTCAGTCTCTTTTCGGCGGGGGTTTGGAAAGCCCTAATGGACAAATTAGAGCTCTAAAAATACTGTAGTGTTTTCACAGGTCACTTGAGTCCCTCCGTGTCCCACTGGAGTGCACAGAGAGCTTGTGTGACCTTGCGACGAGAGCGTGGTACCTCTTCTCACCTCAGCTAAAGGAGTGGTTGAGGGTGGTGGCTGCTGTGTATTTATTTGTGTGTGTGTGTGTGTGTTGGTGGTGGGGTGACGTGTGTGTGTGTGTGTGTGTGTGTGTGTGTGGGTGTGTAGCAGGGTTATCACACGAGCACCCCTACCTCCTCTTCCTCCGCCTGCCGTCTATCCTCTTCTGTCCTCCCCTCCCGTCTCACGCGATCACCCCTACCCCCTCTTCCTCCGCCTGCCATTTATCCTCTCCTCTCCTCTCTTCCCCTCCCGTCTCACGCGATCACCCCTAACCCTCTCTTCCTCCGCCTGCTGTCTTTCCTCTCCTCTCCTCCCGTCTCTCCTCTCGTCATCTCTTTCCTGCTAGTGCTAGAGTGGCACGGGCGTGTGTCTCCTCCGGTCGGATGCTCTGCCTCTGTGCTGGAGATGGGATGAATAATGGAGAGCCTGGACAGCAGGCACCAGCTCTCTGGTGTCTACTCCTGTGCTCCTCCTAGCCTCCTCTCAAAAGGCGCAGAGCAAGAAAAGAGTAGAGCAAGGAGAATAAACATGTTCTTCCTCATCTGTGGGGCCAGTAGCCAAGCTCCCTGACTCAGCTTGACCAAAATACATTTTGAAAAATGTCAGCTTTTTTTTTTTTTTTTTTTTAAAGCAGCTATAGTTCTATATGTGAACTTGAGGATGTTCTGCTGTACATTAGGGGATTGCTGTCTCGAAGCTCCTCATACTTATCCCAAATCCCAAAGCAGTGACCAGGTGTTCGTGCATAATTCAGGAGAATGTCCTTTTTAAGTCCTGACCACACTAGAGCCATGTCAATGCATAACTTTTTCATATCTCAGAAACGTGTTATTGTGCTTTGAAATCAGTGTATATTGTTTCCATTTCCTGGATGATGAAGAATTCTTAGGCAGACCTTTATGCTTATGCTAATAACTTCATTCAAAGTGGTAACTTTTGTGTTCTCAGTCTGATCAGAAGTAGGAATGGTTTTAATTGATAGTGGGGTGAGGAATTTTGAGAAATTCTTGAGAAATTATTTCTTCTTGAGAAATAATGCTGAGATATCAACCATTACAGGTTGTGATGATTTAGTGTGTTTTTATAACGTAACCTGAGATGAATTCACGATAATGGCGCACATTACCAATGCCCTGTTTTCATTTTCATCATCAAATCCCCCTTTTATCTTCAGACTAATGACAATTTTATGGGAAACTTCATTAGTCCACGAGATAGTAAGGGATGATAAACAGTGTTTCTGGTTAATTATTTGTGATGAACTCCTGACACTTCCACTTCTAAAGCTACAGAGTGCATGTTCATGAGGTCTGTACATTTGAGAGCTTTCAGGTGTTGCTCGGGCCATTGATTCAATCTCTGAAAAAAAATATTTTTGAATAACCACGTCAGTGATTTTTTTTTTTTACCCAGAATCACCCCTGCAGGTTAGCAGCAAAACTCTGCATTTTCTTTTTTAATCCAGTTTCATTCAATTCATCCTCTATTTTATTTCATTTATTTTAATTTTTTGTCTTTTTTGTTCGTATTTACATTTACATGTTATTGGCCCTGGGCTCTCCTACAGCAGAGCGTCAATGGCTGCTGGAATGATAGAAGAGAGACATGGCAGGCTGTAATGTGAAAGTCGGGCACACAAAGACGGCAATTTATTTAAGATGTAATGTGACAAGAGCTAGATGCTGGTGCTGTCAGATCAGATTGCACTTTTGTGTGTGTGTTTGTGTGTGTGAGAGACAGAGAGTGAAAGTGTGAGAGAGAGAATTAATGTGAGAGGGTGAGTGTGTGTGTGTGCGCTCACATCTGGCACTGCCTACACCTCCCCAGCTGCATCTTTAATCAGCCACCTTCAAAGTGCTGTGGAACTGGAGTTATAGTAGAATTGGAACGGGGGGAAGGGAGTAGGGTTGCAAGGGTGGCAGTGGGATGCAGCCCGAGAGGGTACTGGTGTGTGTGTGTGTGTGTATGTGTATGTGTGTGTGTGTGTGTGTGTGTGTGTGTATGTATGGAGGGGGGGTGCGTTGCACAGGGAGTCGATGGAGACATTAAGTTCACACACACACACACACACACACACACACACACTCACACACACACACTAACAGCTGAGAAAGGGCCAGACTGCCTGCAGCTCCTCTTCTTCTCCCTGCCCGGACCTCCGACTTCCCAGTCTCTCTCAGTCTGAGCCTGCCCTGGCATGTCCGTGTAGATTGTGTTTTGTCCTGTTTGCTCACAACACAAGCTGGCCTTTGATCCGCCGGAGGTCTATATTTATATTAATATTGACAAGGGAAAGGAACAGACTCCAGCTGCCGGTAACTGCTACCAGTAGGTTGCCACTAATGCACTGTTTTGTAGAAAAAACTGAATCTTTTATTAACGGGCTACACTGAATTATGCATGCAGAATCCTATTAACCCATATAGGCATTTTTTCCCTTATTTATGGAGTATCAGCATGCCAACATGGGTTGTCAGAGGCATGTTGGTAAATGTGCCCAAGGCCTCGTATCTTGGTGTGTGTGTGAAACTGCATCTACAAGCTTGTGCTAAATTGGCATAGCTGCATTCCCAGATGTGAGAGAAATGTTTCAAGTTTATCATTTCAGATGTGTCAAATGATTTTTAGGGTAAACAAACCAATTGCTTAAGGTGTACAAGTTAAGCAGAAACAAAGGCATCACATGGGCTGTTTTTCCTCCCAGTATTTCTAGAATATGTTTTGTTGAGAATGTCTTTACAGTTTTATAGTCATCCTTTTTAAATTTGAATTTCAAATTCAGCCTATGTAAACAACCACTATATAAAGTTAAGAATGCGAATGGAATTGGATACCAAACAATTAATGAATACATTATTATATTTTTACAGTATAGACTAGACATTTGTACCACTCTACCTCAAGTATGGCCCAGATTTAGCTGCCAGAATTAGATTAAAGTGCCCTCCATCCATATCTTTGTCCAGCACTGACGCTTCTAACAACTGGTGAAGAAACAAGGCAATTTATTTGACCTCTTTCTGTCTGTCAAACTGGTTATCTTGTACCTCTAGACTGGCACAGCATGTATTTGAGAAAAGTGGGAAAAAAAAGAGGGAGAGATTGTTTTGACCTTCCCGACTTGATTTGTGTCATCTTGACAGTTGCTCAGTTGCCCTGGCTTTCTAAGGGCCTTCTGGATTTCTCCAGCTGGTTCTGTTGCAATATGGTGCTCATTGGCCACCATGGCCCAAAACACCCCACCCTACAACCTAATTTACTCACAGACACAGCAAACAAGCAAACATACGTCCATGTTTGCACACACACACACAAAAACTCACTCGCTCCATGGAACATTAGGACCTGGCATAACCAGACAAAGACAAGAGGACCAATCACGAGCACAGCAGCGTGCTGTTGACCTTGCTGACAGTGAGGGCAGTCAGTCTCACTTTGAAGAGCACTGCTTACAGGAATTGAAAGAGGAGGCATCACGGAAGAACCCTGAGTTTATCATGGCAGTCTGTCGTTAGCGGCCCAGTCGATTGCTATTTGATTTCTCTTTTTAAGAAATAAACTCACTCACAGACTTACTGACCCCAAAAGACAGCAAACACTTTGAAAATAGTCAGACTGTATAATTGTGCAGTTACCAAGCAACCCGTTCCACAGACTAGTGGAGATAAAGAATGTGTGTGTATGGGAGAGATCAGAGGCCATGTTTTATGGCAACACTGGTGGGTGGCCAACCGGTACCATAGAATCGCTGGCAGAGGAAATATGCGGTCTCCACTCCAACACTATTTTTACTGCTGCAGCCTTTAAAACAGATAGACACACTGCATGCTTAGAAATGAGATTATTGATCATTACTTCCTTCATTACTATACTGAGCTGCTGTATTGGTTCAGGCTTAGGCTTGTTCCTTGTCAGTTTGGTGATTGGAGGAGACCAATCATTCACACCAAAAGGTGCAGCGTATTGGATATGGGTACGAGATGAGACCTGGGTACTATAGATCCAAGAATCTAATGCTTTGATGTACTGGAATCGTCTGCTCCGGACATCATTAATTCCTCTTATCCACGTCGACTTGTTTTTGAGATCATGGGCAATTGGTCTTTCTGAAAGTAGAACTGAAATGGACAACACAGTTCTACACAGGCCTACCTCGTTCTAATAAGCTGTTATGGCCACTATATAATATAGACTACATCATTGGAACCTGTGTTGATACTGAAAGACCATGTAGACTACCTTCTCCACTCTAAGGAATTGACAAACAAATTGATAAAAAGTCAGAACAATTAGGTGGGGCGATGGCATCAGTATCGATGAAATACTATATATGATCAATTCCCACTCCTAATATCAGAGCCTTTGTATTTGTTTAATTTATTTTTCATTAGTAGCTGGGTAAATCCATATTAATTATTTCTATTGTTTTTTTTGTTCTTTAATTTGGATTCCTTTGGAATTCTTCTCTCTCCCTTCCTCCCTCTCCGCCTCTCTTTCTTATGGTCTTTTGTCAGACCGGAACATCAAAATAGGGAAATGCTAATATGCAGTTCATTACCATCAGCAAACTCCACAAATGAGCTCTTCTAATTGTGAATATGTCATACCTGCAGTGTTAGACAACTGACAAAAATAATGAAAACAAAATAGTAAGACAACAAAGAACAGTCAAACTTCTCTTATCAAAACTCTCACAATGTTGTGCGCTTAGGCAATCAATATCAAAGAACTAAGGCAACTAGGCTTACCCAATTTTATTTGTTGACCTTTGTGAGGACTGTCTTGTGAGGTTGTTGAAGTGTTGTTGAAGTGTTTGTGTGCTTATGTGTTATGTATGTGTGAGGTGAGTATGTTGCTGTTGCTGTGCTATGAAGTGTATGACTAAGGCTGGCGTATTGTGTCGCTGAAAGGTCCAAACGCTTAGAAGAACGAGGAGGAAAAAAAGAGACTGCACTCAGAGAGTGTGGCTCCTTAATCCCAAGTGTGTAATCTCCTATGCCATAATCCGCCCCTGGCATGGGCTAGATCTGGCTTGTTACCCCACAGCGGAGAGTTGATCTGTCATGGACCGCCAGGCTATAAGGCGAGAGATGGGGAGAGGGAGGGAGGGAGAGAGAGAGGAAAGGGAAGGGAAGGGAAGGAAAGATGGAGGGATGGAGGCAGGGTGGGAGGGGGAGAAAGGCCAGAGCAGGGAGAATGTAATCTCCAGATTAGGGGGCCGAGATGAATTCCTGTCGCCTGCCTGACCTTGTCAAGGCAGTAGAGGAGCTAGAGTGAAATTGAGATTTCTGGCCAGTGTGTTTTTGTGTGTGTGTGTGTGTGAGTGTGTGTAAGTGTGTGTGTGTGCCTGCACAACAATGTACACATACATTTTATTCTGCGTCCATGTGTGGGTGGACGGATTTTTTTTGTCAGTTGAATGTGTCGACAACACAGTTCTTCCTCAGTTCTCTTCACTGATATTGAGGTGGGAACATGCTGTTGATTCGCTGCACAGAAAGCCACACATTTATCTTTTGAATAACTCTGCAATTCCTCATCCATTTCACAAGGCTGGGCCATCCACAAGAAAAAAAGTGATAAGACACAAAGCGGGGAGGTAACTCACACAGCAGTAGCCCCTGCAGACCAAAGTCCTCCTAATTACCAACATTGGCATCACAATAGCAAAGCATTCAGGACAAGAGAAAGAGTGAAAGAGAGGGAGAGAGAGAGAGGAGGAGAGGAAGATATCCGTAGCAATTGATATGTAAATGAATATTGATGCTCTGGCATTGCATGAAATTGATTTAACACAGGGCCCTTAGATCAACATCTGTCTGAGCGGGAAGAATGGAGACAGAGGGGCTCTCCGACTGGGGCTGTCACCGACCTGAGTCTTTTAATGGGTATGCAATTCATTACCTCTCCAGTGGCCACAGAAAAGAAGTGAACGCATTACAACCTAGTAAAGTGCGTTTCCAGTAGGAACATGCCTGTGCCTCGACTCGTAAATATTTTCCTATGCTCAGTGGCTCGACACTTGAAACCCCCGGTCGCATTGAGAGAAAACCCTCTGCAAAGAGCAGGTGAGGGAAACATTGCAGACAGAGGAGGAAGTAAAGAATCTAACAATGCCCACATCATGCTCAAGTTGGGCAATATGCTAGCATATTTATTTATTTATTATAGGGCTTATTTCCAAGGCAGCACTCATGATCATAAAAGATTTACACACTTTCTCAACTATAAGTCTCAATGGATAAAATGCATTAGCTGCATAAGTAAATGCAATATGATGCACATTTAGGACATCCACTTTTTGAAGACTGTCTGTGAGCATTAAGGGTGTGAAGAGAACATTTCTTCAATAGTTACATTACCGTCTGTGGCAAGAGTGTGATTAAGCAAGGAAGAGTGAAGGAAAGAGAGACTGTATGTGGAATTTGGGAGAGAGAGAGGTGCCCTCATCTTGGTCTAGCTTCAGTCAGTCCTGCTGGATGGCACCTCCTGTGGCACACCAATTCACCTGGGGCATCTTGCCTCAGGAGCGTCTGGATGTCGGTTGTCATGGGGATGGGAATCTCTGGACACTGTCATGGTAGAAATATTTTTTTCTCCCCTGTGATAAAAAATGAAAAGAAAAGGACAGAAAAGAAAAAAAAGAGCAAGTCTGTGACATTGCAAGCTGACAGCAGGTAACCTCTGGTATTGATCTGTGATCCTCTACAACAGAAAAGCAATTTCCAGTGGTTGGTGGTGAAAGGAGAAAAAATAAGACTTTTAATGTCATGTAATTTATGTTTTACTCACTTAGTCCTTTTATAGAAAAGTAAGAAGAGGATTGATCAGAGGTCTGGAACTGACATAGTCAACAGCATGTGATGTTTTTCTTGATAACGTCAACTACCACAGAATTTGGAATGATTAACACCTTTTTTGCCAGGAGGAAGGTGGTAATTGAAAGTCTGCCAGTCCACAACGAGGTTGACTTCATTTTAAAGAGCAATTATTGTCTTTGCAACATTCAGATACCCTGCCTACCCTCACAACTCTTGTTTTTGAAAAAGACAGAAAGAGGGATGGAAAGGATAGCAATAGATTGATAGAAAGTTAAGATGCATCCTGGCCAAGGCCTTGCCAAGGCTTCCAAGACCTGAGTCTGCCCTTTAAACATGCCACAACAGCAGGTTTTAGAGCCAGGAAGGCGGGGTTGGGCTATGTGTGTGTGTGTGTCTGTGTGTGTGTCTGCTGAGCACTGGCCGTTAGGTTTCTTAACCACACTTTGACAAATAGAGAGGGAGACCCGGCATGAAAGAGGGTTGGGACATTATCTTTTCTGCTTGGTTAAACTCCAAAGCGCTTGGGCGCCCGAGTCAATTTCATTAAAACGGTAGCTTGCAACATGTGAACGTGGCGTTATTTTTCTTTATCCGCGTGTTCGGAGACGCTGAGGCGAGGAACCATGGTAATGTTTTGGTAATGCTTAGCTCAGGGAACGGTGCATGCAATTTGTATCTCCACTTTCTCTGATGTGTAAATTTCTCCCCACCCTGAAATAATTTACCCTAACAAAGGTATGCATTTTCTCGCCTTGATAACCTGTTTTTTTGTATAAACAGAGACATCTTTCTTTTTTTTCTGTCTCTCTCACTGTTGCCACAGAAACGAAAGTAATCTCACATAAACTATTTGAAGAAAATAAGTAAATATGCAAATAGGCAGACACATGCACCCAGGCAAGCTGACACACACACAGACACACAATACAAACATTCACACACTTGAGTGCACTTCTTTTTGTCTTTCAAATTAGATTGGTCACCATTTGTCAAGTGGCTTGCCATGTGTGTTACTACGTGCTGCATTTTGCCACGTCAAATGCGTGCCTCCTAAACCTTCCCCCGCTACGCTCTGTGGAACTGCCCGACAGCCTCAGTGTGGCTCACACTTCTCATTCATTTATTTTTTTATTTTTCTTCTTCTGACTTATAAACAAAGAGAAGGGCACGAAGGGAATCTTTTAACCTCATGTACCGTAGAGCCTTCAAGTAGAAATCTCAGCTTTGTTTGAGGCAACAGCCTCAGATGCCTTGGGTGTGCTAAGGACTGAAAGCTTATTGTCTGCACAGTCAGGCATCCAAGATCAACATCAGAAAATAGCATCAATAGAAATCTGCCTGTTAATCTCAGTCTCTTGTAATTTAGATGTTTGTTAGCATTGATTTAAGATTTGGGCAGTTTATGAATGAATGTTTATATGTTTAATCTCATAGGCAAACATAAGACAGGCAAAAGAAGTGTAGGCTACTCGGTTAAGAATAGAGAGAATTTTTAAAGAGAGAATCCATGATCTTTCCCTCGCAGAGCAGCACACTTATGAAACCATGACTGTGTATTTTCCTTTTTGCAATCTTGAAAACCTCTTTCTTCAGAGGCCTGTTGGACAGGCCCCACACTGTGGGCTCCGAAGACAAGAACAAGATAGTGTGTGTGTGTGTGTGAAAGAGAAAGAAAGAGAACTGGAGAGAAAAGAGAGACGGAGAGGGGGAGGAAGGAGTAAAATGAGAGGAGTTAATGATCCTCTTCCCCTCCCTAGCCCACGGCTCCAGATCTGGATGTCTTACCGGGGCCTTAATCCTTGAAATCTGCACGGCTTATGAATTTTGAACGCTGGGACCCGAGCCGCTGCTACGCGCATTTCTTCCTGCGAGCGTTTTGGTTTCAAACTGCGCCCCGGCCTGCTCACACACACACACACACACACACACACACACACACATGCATATACACACTGCTCAGCAGTGCCGTCATCTAGATGAACATACTTCTCCCCACAGCCTCTAACACATCTTCTAATGTGTGTTACTATAGAGTTGGAATCAACACATATGGCAGCTGCAGGGGTAGTAGACATAACCTCATCAAATCTGATCCTGAGTTGCAGAAGGGTCCAGCAGAATCCCAAGCTGCGACACAGGCGTTTAGAACAGCTTAGTGATGGTTCCTGAATAGATTTGATGTAATAGCTCTCTTTATTGACGTCTACTGTTTTTTCCTCTCATGTTCTTCCTTCTCAAGGCTCTAATAGCTAAAATAAAAAAGGACTTGACGTGGATATTATATTCACTTCTCTGTTCTGTGTTACTGCTAGTACCTCAGTGCTACTGATACTTCAGCCTCAAATGAAGCACTGAATGGAGCACAGAAGAGTCAGGCTAACCTTACCTCCTTGGAGGCCAGAGCAACTGGACCGAAAAAAGAAACCCTCTCCCTGGCATCGGTGTGTGGCTGTGCATAAATATTAATGTTGGCTTTTCCCTGAAAATAAAGGCGAAGAGTTTCAGTCCCTCTGGGACGTGTCAGACTGCTACAGATAGTTTGGATTAGTCATCCCTCTGTCTTTCACCAGCGAACGTGAAATATCAAAGGCAATCTTTCATAGGAGCCCTACAGAACGATGCTGTTTGGCCACCCAGAGCTTTTCAATGCTTTTTTTCTTTCTCTTCTTCCTCTTAGTTCTCAGGGTCCCATCCCACAGTTTTGCACATAGTCTAATTGCCTCCATTACAGACTTACTAATAAAGGAGTTCACATAGCGGGAAGTAGGCTGCCCAGTTCTGGCACGAGGAACAGCCTGATTTCCCCCATATGATAAACTACTTGTGTCAGAGCACTTACTACAGCCGTGGTTCCATGTGGCCTTCGCTTCACAAAATAAACGTGTCCTTATTTTAAATGGCACAGTAGTTAATGGTTGTATGTACGTAGAATGAGGTTGTTTTGGTGACTGGCTGACTTAACTGGAATAGATGAGTGAGAGACAGAGAAAAAAAAATCTTTTTCATGTTGCAGTGTTTACTCTGCTGTTTAGAATGGAGGACACCTCCAAACCTTACAGCAACAGACTGCAAAACCTGAATTCTTTTATCAGCACCAGCTTTCGCTTCAAACCCAGAAGCTGCCATGTTTATACAACACATACACACCTCTATACTTCCTGACGCAAGACTTCTGAGGATAAAAAACCTGTTATTCATACAAACAAACCTCAGACAGGCTATTGAATGAAATGAATATCGATCAACACTACACTACAGTGGACATGTGTATATATTTCAAATGCAATCTGTTTTCCGATTCATTGCATACCATTTGTTTATCGTTTTCAGTATTGTTATAATCGACTGTCATTTCCACAGACAAAGAGCCATCACAAATGGCTACACTCGTTCAGGGTCAGCTTTCTATGTCAATGGCTGTGTGGGTTGTTCAGTATTTCTGGCCAGACCCCAAAGCTAACACGTATAATACCTGTGTCTGGTGGGCTAAATTGGAATCTAATAACCAATGGCATGGCGTCTGACACACTGCCAGCACTTCTCATCCAATGGGTGAAAATAAAGCTCTCTGATATGATTATGAGCATGGCCAATTAAATTACAGCATGACCGAGGGAGGCTATTTCACACTCGAGTGAACACCAGGAAAGATGCAAGCACTGGTATCAACAAGCAGACTTCAAGGCCATTATTCCTGCTAATCAGTCGCTTATGGAGTGATGGACATCTTTTTGTCCTCGCAATCTCCTTTCTGAGGTTTTTAATTTTTTTTTTGTTGTTGTTCGCTTTTGTGTGTGACTAATAATTTATTTCTCCTTTTCTCTCTCTCTTTCTACTGTTTTCCAGAAATTGACAAAGTTCAAAAAGATGACGGAAAAGAGGACGAGAAATTTATTGACGTCGTCATCAACAAAAACATGAAGCTCGGACAAAAGGTGTTGATACCCGTCAAACAATTCCCAAAAGTAAGTTGGACATTTCATGTTCTCCTTCAGTGATCCAAGGCTACCTTTACAACCAGAGCATGTTTATTGCAGTCTGATAACCCGATCGCTACTGTGTTATTAATAAAGTTTTTACTACTTTCTCTATATCAAGGACTGGACTTATACTCTGCCTGGAACAGAATCTGCACTGGAAACACTTTTGGAAATTCCACACTACTTCCACACCAAACAATTTAGTACCCTAAATGGCACACATATATAATATAATATAATATAATATAATATAATATAATATAATATAATATAATATAATATAATATAGTATAATATATTTTTATATTTTTTGTATTAATGTATGTATGTCATGTATATGTCATATTGTGGAAGCTTAAGGATACCAGAATTTCTATCTTATCTATCCATCCATCCATCCATCCATCCATCCACCCACTAAATTTACTGCTTCTATTACTTCACCTTTCAAAATATTTTTGGACCATCCGAGTGACTCAGTGACATTTGCCATGCTGTCCTCAGCCTCTGTGCTTTCATCTGTGTGTCCTCTAATGTGATCTGCTTGGCCGTCCAACTGGACTCAATCCCTCATCCAGAGCACCTGTGGCCTGTTTGATGCTTAATCTCCTCAAAGTGAAAGCCTATCCTTGACATGCTGTTCACCCATATACACAAAGTATAGATCTTGTATCACACAGCACACATAGGATACACACACACATCACTCTACACACACATGCACATTTGCACACATTTACCTTCTCTCTTTCTGGCTACTCACACACACAGACACACACACTCACACAGATACACTACCAACTTAATTTGACAGAGGTAAATGAATGAACTTACACACCCATCATTACCATAGAGGTTGTCGTGACCTTGATGTGTGACACACACACACACACACAGACACTATGGTGTCCATGTGTTGCTTATATATTCTCCCCGGTAGCACTCCCCTGTGGGCCTCCACAGAAAGGCGGCCTTCATTTGCCAAGGTTCATTTATTTGGAGGGTGATTTGCAGACGATGTCTTAATGGATTTCTTTGTTTGCTCGTCTGCTCGCCGGCCCCCGCCTCCCCCCTCCTCCGTCTTTCTCCTGCCTTTCTTTGCGTATGTCGGTCTTGGTGCTCGAGCTATGGGGGAAAATATACAACAACAAGCAGATAAAAAGAGACATGGCTTCAGGTAGAGTAGAAGTCTCTATCAAAGAAGAAAGAGGAGAAGCGGGTGAGGAGAGACGGAGGCAAAGAAAAAAACATTAAAGTGCTGACGGCTTTTTGAAGAGTTCATGTTCCCATGGCTAATTCCATGGAGTTATTTTTTAATTTAGGATATTCGGAGAGGGTGGTGATGTTGGAATATTCACGGTGAGTTAAAGAGAGTGAGACAGGAAATGAGAAAGAGAGAGCGAGCGAGTGAGAGAGAGAGAGAGAGAAAAAAAAAGAGAGCTTGTATTACTTGATAAGTCAACTGCTCTAGTGGAGAATATTGTGGATGCTTTACTCAATCATGCACACACTCAGAAAGCAGGGTGTTGTGTGGGACAGATCAAGTGAGATTGGGGTTGTGTGGATGAGTGAGTGACCTTGTTATGCAGGAGCGGAGACAGGCCAGAGTGAAGTGCTAATGTGTGCATTCAGTGGGGAAGTGCAGCACGGAGTGTTGTGGAAGTGTTGAGGGAAGTCATGAAAATGGAGCGCAGTGGTGTTCCCACTGGGAGCGTGACCCAGAGGCCAGAGACAGCCACTGAGTACTCGCTCACTCAGTGTCTGTGTTTTTGTGTGTGTGTGTGTGTGTCTTTCTCTGACATTGTGCATTCGCACTGTGGTAGCATGCCTTTGGCCTACAGCCTCCATATGCCCATATGGGTTCTTCTGAATGCTAAGCTAAGATGCTAAGCTACACAGTCGGACCTCCGTCCAAGCAGGCAGACATCTGAAAGGAGTTCAGGACGAGCTGGTGAAGGGGAAATTCTCAACCTTTGATTGTAAAGTCGATATCGACATGTCTGGAGCGAGGGATAATACACCGACCGAGAGCTCGCTCTCACTCACTCACTCACTCTCTCGACAGTGATGGCTAGCTCTTGGCATTGCGATTAAGCTCTGTGACGTCGAGAAGCCGTGGCATTTCCCAAATTGGCACTTCGGCTGAGAAGGTGATACTGGCGGCACGAGCGGCACCGCTTCCGTGACAAATTAGATGACGCCGTTATCGGCACATTAACGCCTGCTATCTTATCAGGGGCTCTCAGACACCAGTGCCAACATGAGCACAACATTTACACAACCTTCACTGCATGACACGCTCTAGCCATATTATGACTTTATTTCTTCACCTCCAATAACAAAAATGGACAAAAAGGGGTAAAAAAATATAAAATATTTGAATTGAAGAATCATTTTGAAGAATGTGTTGTCAGTTGCACTTTTGGCAGAATTTGTTTCACTGCTGCTTGTAATATCACCTCCAATTCAGGTAGAGCAGAGGTGCGGTTTGGCAGCGCTAGCATCACCTGCACGCCCTGCCAGCTCTCAACCCCCCCACTAGTCCCAGCTCCAGCCAAAGCCCCAGCCCCGGTTAAGCAGATTCGCTGTGACAGCTTTGATAAGTGGAGCTGCTAATACGCTGTTTAGAGGCCTCAGCGAACCACTGAAGGAAGACAAATTCAATTTGTTCTGTCTGACAGGTAGCAGTGGCTGGAGTGATGGCTGCAACTGCAATGGTGTCTCACACAAGTCACACAAGTCTAACCCTTGCTCCCTCGCCACCACCACCATTAACCACCCCCCCAACACACACACACACACACACATACACACACACACATACCACCACCACCATCAACAGACATTTGACTTGGGTGGCATCGGAGGGGGCAACAGCCACCTCTGGGCATCCCTGCCTGAGACGGCTCAATTCATCTTGAGAAAGTGTGGCAGATCATCAATAAGAATCAGTCAAGGCTGGTATGGAGCGAGGAGAGGTAGAGTGTGGGGGAGAGAGAAATAAGTTTTGTAATGGCACAAAAAAACGCAACAAAAAAAGTGCCTCTGCAGACATCGTCATTTCATCAAAACAGAAACACCAGAAACTCTTCCACAAACTCATTTTTTCCCCCTCTTCTTCAAAGATGGAAGTTGGTTAACTTTCAAGCACTAGATTACACAAACAGCCTACTAGATTTACGGGTACCCTTTATATCTGTATGTTAGGGTGAATATCTCATGATGATCTTGAGCAGACACACTCTCGCTCTCTTCCCTTTCTCTCTCTTTCTCTCTCTCTCTGTACCACCTTGCCCTAGGCAGTTGATAAAGGTGTTATTGGCTGAAAGTGAAGCACTGATCAAAGCCTTTTATCCAAAATGGAGGTGTGTTCATGCAAGACCCCCTCACCCATCAAGTGCTCTCTCCTTGCCAAGTGAAAGGGGGGATGGGTGGGAATGGCAGTCAGGTGGAGGTGGAGGGTGGTCTCATCTGGAGTGGGGATGGCAGATGGTCCTCCATAATTTAGCGGTACTTTTCAGGGATGCCACCTGAAAATGTCAGACATGCACAACAATCACTTTCACACTCCCTGATCATTAATTATGCACGCGCATTTTCATAATGGTAGCAATCTTTGAAGATTAGGGAGAGACAAAAATCAAGGCACAGGGTGTCTTAATCACCATTGCAGCAGTGCACTATAAATCATTCATCCACTCTGTATATACAATATTTATAAATCATTTATGCAGTTTTTATAAAACATTTATAAACTATCACTGCTCTCAGTGATTTTTCTGTCATTGTAGAGTAATCATGTTAGAATTATTAACTTGAAATTCATAACAAAAATTTCACAGGTAGGCCTAAATGATTCATATTCTTTATCACTGTAATCCTTTATAATCTAATTAAGATGTCTTTTGTGTGTCTGTCTACCCACCTACCCATTTAAGTAATTGCTTATTAGAAGCTTATTTTTGCTTATTATTGTGCAAAGTGGTATCCAGTATAGTGGATATTTTTGGTTTATCTCTGTTGTGCTTGTTGAGTCTCCAGACTCCCCTCTACTTTAATTTGTGCTTGTAGCTTAAGTGCTTGTCGAGAACATGCTTGCTCTGTTTTGTCTGGAAAATGGAGGATGCCTCCAAAGCAATGACCTTCAGACAAAAGGCATTGCATCAAAATCGCTCTGTTGACTGAGACTTTTCAGTCATTGATTGGCATGATGCCATGAACAGAGAAGCAGAGTGATAGACAGAAGAAGGGAAATTTACAGACGAGTACAGACAGGGAGAAATGTTCATTTTTGCATATGGATGAGGCTTGCAATGCTTTTAAGGCTTTCAAGTTTGCTTTCGTGGGCTTTGCATACTTTTACACAACGAAAAGAAGACACCTTAGAAGCCGATTATGTCAAGCGAAGACAAAAGAAAAGTTAGCGGAGAAGCGGGGAGCTAATTTTCCAGAGTGGCTCCGTGTCAAAGGGTGGGGGTTTTGTTTCAAGCGCTTTCCCCCGCGTCACCTCCCTTTGCAATTCAGCCATCAGAACCTGAGAGGAATAAGCTGCCCTGATACAGAGCTCCTTCTCAAAGTGTGCACATAATCGCTTGTGAACACACACACACACACACACACACACACACACACATAAAAACTCCAAGGCAACTTGTAACGCACACACACAGAGGGAGAGAGAGTACGAGAGAGAGAATCACACAAACCCCAACATTATTTATGCATCAAACACACACATATGCACACACACAGGGACATACACACACACATTTATTCCATGAGGAGCCATGGTCCTTAACCTCCAAATGATAGCACAGTCTCTGTCTCCCTCGTACAGCACTTCAGAATGCTTCTCATCACGTTGCCGGGGACGACGTCTTGCTGACCTCAGCAGGATGGTGGCCCGTCTGCTCCCCCCTGAAGCCAGGCCATTGCCGTGGAGACACTTTAATGCATGCAGGAAATGATGAAAAGATGTTAGATGTGTGCCTCTCTCCCCACCCCCTTCGGTTAGGTGTGATTAATCTTTCGTTCTTCCCTCTCTCTTTCTCTCTCTCTCTCTTCCCTCTCTCAACCAACCCCCACCCCATCATCTGTGTTTCCAGACTTTTTAATCATTCACATCGCCTGCACTTCCTCCCCCTATCCTTTTCTTCTGTACTCCCTCCTTCTTTCCTCTGTTTCTGGAATTCATTCTCTCTCTCTCCTTCTCTCTGTCAACAACTACCCTTGCCAAACACACACACACCATTTTTGTACCACTGTATCACTCTTTCTCCCATCTACCATTTTCTCTACGTACTGCTGATTTCCTAGGTTGAGTGTATCCCCCATGCTGCATACTTGTTTAGATCACAACCACTTACATATCCATAAGCAAAGCTTAACGCAAACAAACACTCAACTCAGCAAATACAACATTGAACACGCTGTTAAATGCAGCTCATACACACACACACATAACATTATGGTCAGAGAGCTTTGCATTAGAGGCAGCTGGCCAGTGGCAGTCAGTTGATTTAAGGCCAAACATTAAAACGCTCCCAGTCATTTGTAAGCATTATGCCCCACTTAGATTTAAGCCTCGAGGAGACTGCAGCTCTCGATCTGACTGTAAATAACTCTGCTTTCAATCAAACAAATAAATACCAATGTTGAGCTAGGCATCACTGCAATATCTGGAGCTCATATGTATTTTGAGATGTTTAGCTCCACTGGCAGTTGTTCATTGACATTTATGCATTTTTTTCCCCAATTTCAATTTTTTTCCATGCTTTTATCCAAAGTGACTTACAAAAGGAGGGTAAACATTAAAGCTACAGCACATTTAAAAACTAATAAAGAGTGCACATTGCTTACATGAAATTTTAAGTATTGATGAAAGAGGAGTGTAATAAAAGTGCAATGTAGAGAGAGAGTGGGAGGTGCATTCCTGGTATTAAGAAATTTTAAGCAAGGAGATATTCTTAGAAGAGCTGGGTTTTCAAGAATTTCTTGAATGTGGAGAGGGTATCTATTGCTGTGGTAGCACTTGGAAAGTCATTCCACCAGCGTGGAACAACATATGAATTGTCTGGATTGAGGTGTTGGCCGTGCTAGGCAACGTTCCTTGGAGGAGCAAAGTGGCCAGAGGGTAACATAGGGCTTTAAGAGGGTATTTAGTTTGATAGGAGCAAATCCACCAAGATGTACATCATGTCATTTAGGAGATGTCTCATTCTTTTTTTTCCCCTTGGCAGCATGTTGCTTTCTCTGACACTCGCAAACTGATTTCTGTTGCATAGAGAACAATATAGACAGCATTGAACACAAAACAGGAATATTTGAAGAGTGCAGAACATCTTGTAGTGTTAATAGTTTATGAGCTATTGGGGCACTGATGATCGAAAAAGTGTCCGAGAGAGAAGAGACAGACAGAGGACATATTGGATGTTCTGAATGTTCTAGTAGAGTTAAGGAAACTTGAGGATGCATTCTGCTTTTGAGGAACGTTTAACAAGTATGAAATGTATCTTTTAGCATGAATAGCACTAGCTCCCTCCGGATTAGGCCCTACAGATGGCAGAGTGTTTCTAAGATCGGATATTAAACAATGGGAATATTCAATCTCTCCCCACAGGCTACAGCTGGTGTGGTAAGTGGTTCACAGACCCAATGGGAGAGCATATTTCAGCCACATTTTGCAGCTAAATTCCCCTTTTGCAGCTATTTTCCCTCCTTCTGTCTCAATTCCTTCTCTCTCTCTCTGTCTCTCACTTTCTATTTTTTTCTTTCTTTCTCTCTCTCTCTCTCCTCGTTGAGAATGTGGGGTCTAGCCTACTGGAAGTGCTAGTCAAGGCCACACCAAATTAAAGTGTTTATTTTTTCTCAAATTTCTTTTTATTTTTTCCCCAATTTCCATTTTTTGGCCATCCTTGCCATTTCATGCAGTTCAGTGTGGATAGAGATTATACTGCTTGCATAGGCTACCAAAAAACACATTCCAACTCACTATGATTATGTTCCCTGAAAGTCAACCATCATAAACAGTGCTGTCCCAAAACATTTCAGAACTGAGCGAGTTAGCAGAGTTTGTACCAAATAGATAATTACCTCACCTAAATATGGGTGATCTTTGGAACAGAATTTAACCCCTTACTCTCAGGAAAGTTTGTTACAAGTGGCACCAATGACCAATGTGTCTGGTCTCAATCCTATGAGCAGTTATACCCATACCACAGCTTCTGAAAGACAGTAAAACAAAATCGTGTCTTCTGTGATGAAATGTGCTATATTTTAACATGTGAAAAACATTCATTCTGATGCTGGGAAATGGATCAGTGCATAGATCCCTGCATCAGTGAGTCTTAAATGTTTTAGTGCTGTTTCCATGAATGCTTGCAGGAATCCATGTCAGTGTTTAATAGGCTATCCTTACTTACCCACCTACCGCAACAGGCAGCTGGAGTGGTTTAAACTTCTATCGCGCTGATAAGCACACTTACTCAATGAGGCAGAGCGCTCCCACTGCACTTAATTGTATATGCCTCTACCAGTATGTTTTATGACACAGCATTAGCAAGTATTTTCTGATCACGAATACTTCCATTGAGAAACAATATATTATCAGGAGGTAGGCTACTAAGTCACATGCTGAACGCAAGATTTAAATGTCGACATGCAAAAAAATGTCAAATTCTGTGCAATTCTGCATTTATAGGATTTTTAAATATATATGTCTGGATTCTGCCAATGTTTTCCACATTGCGGAGATTGAGTTTTTTTCTTTTTTTAAATATGAATTTTGCGATTGGTGTGGCTAGCATCATGCTATAACAATCTTAGTAGGAATATGACGGTGAGATCACATCTCTGCTGAAACCCAGCAACACTTGTCTTCTCGGATGAAAGAGGGTGGCTGCACCTCTGTAATCACAAAACACCCAATCACCCAGAGAGGACTCTCTCCAGCTCTTAATATTACACTTGGGCAAGAAAGAAGGGACCATGGTTTATCAACGAAAACATAAAAGAAAAGAAAAAAAAAGAATGGTTGTTCTTGTTCTAGCAACTTCAAGGTCACAAATTAATTTGCATCTCCAGAAATACCCACTCCCTCCCTACTCTGTTGTTGCTCTGGGTAAAACTGTTCTCTTGACAAGAAACACAAGAAGTAAGGGTGCTGGGCAAAGTCGCATTAAAACAAAGTACATGCAGAATCTGAAACAATGACCCGAGGGTGGTCAGAGATTTTCTGTACAAAGCTGGATGATTTTACAGTGATTTTATACTAACAACAGACTTTAATGAGTTTGTGCCTTGGGTAGTCTTTTATGAAAGTGTAATGCGAAGCTAGTTATGTGGGGTTAAAGGGGGCAGTATTAAATCTCAGGTTGTGCGTTTCATTTACTTTGGCTGAAGGGGGGACTCTGAGAACACTAATGCAAAAAAGACATTCATGTGGAGGACAAGAAGCAAACAGCACCTGCCTCTTCATATAATCCAGTGGGTTTCTTTTTTTCAAGGTTGTGTTTCTATAACATGCCTTTCCAAAAAAATTATAACAGCAGTTTCCCTACCACAATACTGTAGTTATTTGTTGTGTAAGGAATAGGTAACGTCTTGCAGTAATAAATACACACCTAAAATAAAACCTGTGCCTCAATTCCTTAGGTCCCTTAGATGAGATTTATAGTCAGACACCCACATTTAACAGTCCATATGGTTATCAGGTATGAGTTAAGTAAATGTTATCCCAGCTGTGTATTTCACATGAACAACAGGTGTCCTCTCTTTGTAATGGAAAAAAGTCTCTCATTACTCAGGCAATCAACATGAAAATATCAAAATTTCCTCTTGTATTTTGTTTTTCGTATCACACCTTTACAGGGGTATTTAAAGTTTTACCTCCTGGAGAGTAAAATGCTATTTACGTTTGCAGGGATACTGCAACCAATCATAAGTCACCCCTGCACCTTTTGTTTGTTTCTGCACTGGAAGTAAGCGTGAGGTAAACCGTCATTTGTGATCATGTCGGTCTCAGCATCTCATGTGTGTCTTCAGATTTATCCCAAACGTTTTGCTCTGACAGACAAAATTTGCCTCAGACAGGCGTCTCAGCAGCAAAGAGTGCTGGTATGCTGGTGGCATGGACACAGCCTTTCATAATGACTTCACTGGTCAGGGCCAGCAAGGAAAAAAAAATTCCACTGCTAGCCTTTCGTTATTCTCTCTCTCTCTCTCTTTTTCTCTCTCTGCCATGGTTAATTAATGGCCTGGTGGACAGATTGAGACAGCAGCATAACTCACATTTAAGAGGTACCAGTGAACAGATAAGTATGGCATCCCCTTCCTCCAGTCTCTCTGTTTCACTCTATCACACTCTCTGTCTTGTCCTTTTTCTCTTTTCTCCATGTTCTTTCTTCCTTCCTTTTTTTATTGGATTATTTCTATGTCCCAACACCCCGTATTTCTCACTTTCTCTAGCATTCTCTTCATCTTTTCTTATTTATCTCCCCAAACTTTCCTCCGACAGTCAGCCCCCCCACCTATCTGTCTATTTTCTCTTTCTGTCTTTCTTTCGCTTGCACTGACTTACAGACTCCAGTAACACTGGTGTGATTTATTTTGCTCATGAAATCTTAAGTGGAACTTCAGAAAAGCCTCTGCTGTCTTCAGCCTTCCACTCCTTGTCTGTGAAACAAGACAGTCAGTGCTTTGTTTGACACAATCTGGTCAAGAAGGACAGATGCTGAAATGTTGCTGACATTATGTGTAGACAAGACATAGAATTGGAATTGCATTACGCTTTGCATTGCCAATCATTGAGATTTTTTTTTTTAAATGTGGGATACATTGCATTATGGTTTATTGAGTTTTTATCTTTAAGAATGCCTCAGAGGAAATAACATGCAAGTAGACTGAAGCAAACTATACTTCAGTAGATGCTTGATTGAACAAATCACTGTAGACAACTGACAATGTTTCTCTCATTAAAAGAGGTATGGAGACGGAGTTTGCTGCTAATGGTCTTTTTCATCCCAGGAACACATGCTGAGAGTTCTCATTACTTGGGGGGGGGTGTTGGTCTGAAACAAGCTGATTTGATTCCCTTCGTCTCGGCGGCCTCTGTTGAAGTAGTCAATCACTGTAGAAGCCAACACTTTTACCTCTTCCTTCCACCTCATCCTCCTCTTCCTCTCATTGCAGTTCAACTTTGTGGGCAAACTGCTGGGCCCACGTGGGAACTCGTTAAAACGGTTACAGGAAGACACGCTCACAAAGATGTCAATTCTCGGGAAAGGATCCATGAGAGACAAAGAGAAGGTAAACCACCTTTCCATCTTCCGTCTTGCCATCTGTCTGTCTGCTTTGTCTTGTACTCATGCCAAACACAGACTCTCTGGCCTTCTCGAGTGATGCCTGTGCTTTTCTCGCACACATACTTGTAGTATGATACTATGTTCATGATACTTATATACTCATTTATATCCTTCTAGTTCTTTCTCTCTTTCTCTCTTTTTTCTTTTCTCTCCTGCTCTTTCGCATTCTATCTCTATTTCAATGACTATTTCTATAAATCTTCCTCCCATACACTATCAAGTCTTATTCTCTTAGGCTGCCTGTGCTTGACCATTGTGCCATTCATATAGCAGCCAGAAAGAGAAGCACCGTGCGCACCCCCCACCCCATCTCTCCCTCCTTGATGGACGCAGTGGTACGGTCGGCAGGGGAAGGTTAGCGATGTGATTGTGTCCTCAGCGGGGGCTTTGTCACTGGTGATTTGTCGGCCCGTTGATTGTGCCGTGTGCTGCCCTGCGCTGTATGTACGCCAGGGGCGGCCCCCCGATCACAGAACGAACAAGCAGTGGAGTGCTCATACCCCGCGATCAATGGGGCCCCTGATGACAGATTGCACTGCTGCACTGCGTGTGGAGGGATCGCCTGTCACCGACAGGCTGCTGGGGTAAGCAGACGTCCTCCCTAAAAGTCCCAGAGGTGCTGACACCTCTCTCTCTAAGGGCGCTCGCTCCATACGTTACCGTAATAGCGTCAGGATATGGATACTTGGACAACCTTCACTCACTCAAAATGTATCCAGATAAGAAGGAAAGGAGTTCAGTTATGCAGCAAGAGCTGCATAACTTGCTGCATAACTGAACATATAAATATAATATATATATGTACATAAAAGAAGCACAGAATATCAAGCGAAGGAAGCCTCGTGAATACCATCCCTCTAAAAAAATGCATTAATAAAACTCAACAACGTCAATATGGCTGCCTATGCTCTGCCTCCAAGGCTTTGCAGGGTTTGTGGAGAGGAACTAAGAATTGAAACCAAACTGGGCACGCTTGCAGCCCATATCCTGGTCAAGTCCCTTAGGTGGAAACGCAGGGAGATCAGTGAAATATTTAACACATCAGTATAGCCGATGTTGGAGGCTGACTTCATATGTGTTGCTCTGTGTCTGCTGAGCCTCTTCTGTATGGATGATGTACACGAAACAGCATTGAGCACATGTGCCAAGCCTTATGTCAGGATTTAGAAAGGCTAGGCAGATGTGAGAGAATAGTAAAGGCCACAAGCTGATATCACTGGGTTCAGAAGGCCCTGCCATGTGTTTCATCTGCCTGGGCTCCAATGCCACTAATTACCTGCTTTACCTTACTGAAGAGCTGTACTAATTAGAATCAGCAGGTTGTCTAAACGATTGGAGCAAACATGTGGCAGGACTTTTATTTTCAGGATGTCCCTGGCAAGACTAGCGCTGCTATATTATGTCAGCATACTCTCCAAAGGCTTTGGTTTACCTAACTAGATTTTCTAGCAACCAATCAGCAAACAGAAAGGGAAGGCAGAACCAATAGGTTTAAAGTTCAAACAAAGTGCCCAGCCATTGTGAAGTCAATTTGTGCCTAGCAAGAGAGTCCAGACTCTTTGCAGAAAGTGAGGTGAAGTGAAAGAGTCTGGTCCACCAGGCTAGGATGTCAGACCTCTGATAAAGAGAGTGGCGAAGCTGCACCCTTTCTGTGCAAAGAGGCACAGGGAAGGATGGGAAGAACAGTAGGATGCAATGCCTGCAATGAAATATGGGATCCACACATAGGCCTCTGTGTGATGTGTATATAAATAACGTGCCTTGCCTTGCCTATCTGGTGTGGGTGAGAAAACTCAGTTTTAGTTGCATTATCCTTGCCCCAGTGTCAGTGTTAGGTGCCGGTTCACTGCTTGGTCTATGCTGTACCAAATTTTCTCAAGATCAGTTGGTCGAGAAACATAACTGAATACTGGCATCACTCTCTCTCTTTTTCTTTGTCTCTCGAATTTAAAACTATAATGACAAGTAGTTAGAGATTTGTATTGCCAAACCAATGCTACATAAAGACTTCAGAACATTAGTAAGCATACAAACACAAGAATCAGGGCATCTCTCTCTCTCTCTCTCTCTCTCTCTCTAGCTGTCTCTCTCTCTCTTTCTCTCCCTCCCTCTGATTCAGGGCTCATTTCCTCTCTTGTGACTTATGTCCTATGGTGAGAGAGGAGCTCTTGACTGTGTGGTGCTCTCTGGGTGGCAGACAATCCCCGAGCATCTCTGCTGGGGCTGTGACTCACGCTCCGCTCCTCCTGCTCCCTCCATGCACCCCTCCTCCTTCTCCCCTCCTCATGCCCCCCCCCCTCCTGTTCTTCGTGTGCCGCTCCTGATGGCTCGGCCACATTAAACTCCTCTCTCTGACTTCTCCGCTGCACTGTCAGGCAGAAATAGCTCCATTGTTTTAAATAAACATCTTGCTTGCACTCTCTCTCTCTCTCTTTCTCTTTCTCTCTCTGCCTCATCCCACTAACACTAAATGAGACAAGCTTTGCTTGCTCCTGCTGAACAAATTTTCATTCGCATACAAAAAGCTTTGATGTCTTTTTGACGTCTCTCTCTCTCTTTCTCTCTCTCTTGCCAAAGCTGACATGTTACAAAACAAACAGATACAATATCTGTTTTTGGTTACAGGATTAATAAAAAATGAATGAAAAAGACTAAAAAAACAAAAGAAACCTATATGAAGTAAGTAAATAAATAAATAAGATCTAGGCCTAGATTTGAAAGGAAACTTAAATGACTATATAATAACATTATCAAGGGTCACTCACTTCCTCATTTTATGACAGTCTGACATGTATTGTGTGGCTAAATTAATACAGTATCTGTGTTCTCCCAATAGATATGGGAGTTTCTCTTCTTTTCCTAATATTTGAAGTTGAGGTGAAACTTGACAGAATTGTTCAAAATATTGATTTCTGATTAGAAAATGTAGCTCATCCTCCACTGTTTCCTAATTACATTGAAGACAGAGTCTTTCCTCCCTTGGAAGCCATGTTTGCATGTATCTCCCAGTCTCTATGGCGAGTGGGTGGTCACTAATTCTGTAGGAGCTTATAAGTGTTCTTTGTTTAAATTGTTTAATTTCTGTAAGAAAAGGTGCTAATTCATAATAATTTTTAATTTTTTTTGGAAACGGTTTAATTTATTAGAATGTATTTTTTTTCTCTCTCTTATTCACCCACCACCTCAAGACACAGGTTTTCAACCAAGACCTACATTTTGATTTAAAGTCTAAAAACTTTTTATCCAAAAAGGTGAGGGTGGCAGGGTGTGGGTGGCTGTTGGTGGTGGATAGTCATCTGTCTGTTCCACTCTGCTCTGTACTTGCAACTCAACACACACATAACACACACTGACAGACAGACATACAGACAGACACTTACACACTCACCCACTCGTCTGCCGGTGTCCACAGCCCCGAGGGGGCGTTTCTACAAACAAAAAATGGACAGAGCATAGGCTGAAACTGGGTTGGCTGATGTGGCAGAGAGAAGGGCACTGGCCCTCTCCTGGCTGTAGGGCCTGTCTTTCTCTGTGTTTTTCATTTATAGGCACATAGAGACATGAGGTAATTGCACTGAGGTGTAATTGGTTCTCTTTGATGTTGCCCTCTCGGAATTCAGCAAATGGGGAATGTAATGGATATGGTTTGGTGCTTGGTGTGAGATAACAAGGTGTACATATGTGATGTGTGATGATGTTTTCTTTTTTTCTTCCTCTTCTTTATCTCTTGTTTTTTCTTCTTCTTCTTCTTTTTCTTCTTCTTCTTCTTCCGTTTCTTCTTTGACTCCCTCCTGTTGGCTGCGGGGAGGGATGTTTAGCAAGGCTGATCCGTTGTTGTCGGGGTGCAGGCGCCTCCCTGCTCAGCCTCCCCTGCTGACGGATCCTCTCCTGCAGCAGGCAGAGCCGAGCCTCTCTTGTCAGCCCCTTTGTTATCCTCACATCCAATCCTTTTTTCTGCCTCTCTGTGTTTTTTTTCTTTCCCAAACTGCTCCTCTGCACCTCTCCACCATTCTCTCTCTCTCGCTCTTTCTACATTTTTGGTGCATGTTTTCTCGTTTGCTCGCTCTCTAGTTCGCACTCTCTCCTCCACTTGCTCTATCAAAGATGCCCTCATACACAGACAAGTGTGTACGAGTTTTCAACACTTCAGCCTGTCTTTAATACTCACTCTTGCATACAAGCAAAAACACTTGCAAATACACATACACATACACACACACACACACACACCTCAGTCTCACCCTGTCTCATCCAAACATGAGCTCTCTCTTTCTCACTTACTCTCTCTCTCTCTCTCTCTCTCTTTCTCTTCTTGTGTCTCTCTGTTGTTTGAATGCTTTGTGGGATCCTTCTTCGAGGAAGAGAATGGGGCTTTTGATGAGTGGTTGTGCGGAGGGGAGATGGAGGTGCCAGATAGGCAGAGCAGAGGCAGATAGACCTAATCCCCACTGCGCCCCCGGCACAGACAACTCACTGCCAACAGCCAGGATTATCGATGCCTCTTATCTGGGGAGAGAGATGGGTTGGGTGGGGGTGGTGGTGGGGGGTACGCATAAACAAACACAAGGCTTCCACACACACACACACACACACACATACAAACACTTCCCATTTACTCATGTGAGCCCTGTGGGACCACAGGTGCATGGCTCAATATATCTTGTGTTCTATATATAGAAACACCCACACAAACACACACATACACACACACACACACACACACACAGACAGACAACGCAATGCCTCCATGTTGTTTTTTTCCCAACTCCATAGTCAAGTGGGCACACACAGACACAAAGCTAGACTTGCTTACTCCCTCAAAGCAGAGCTAAGCTTATCCTGTATGATGCAAGTAAAGAATCCAACATGCTATCTTTCCCTTCCTTTCCCTCCCTCCCTCTCTCTCTCTCTCTCTCTCACACACACACACACACACACACACATAACTGTACTAGTACAAACACTGGTACTTTCTCCCATAAGCTTTACCTACTCACAATGCCACTAAGCCTCCACACAAGCGCTGTGTCTTCTAAATCAGGGGTTCTCTTTAACTCTCTTTAACTCTCTTTAACTTTATTGTGCCGGGGACCCTTCATGCAGCAGAAATTTGTTCAAGGACCCCTCATAATCGCAACAAAAATTGAACCATGTAAGATTATAGCTGTTTGTTCTTTCAGAAACTTTTGAACTCTTATTCTAAAAACATATTTTGCTAATACATCTATTAATAAATCTAAGCCTACTGTTTTAAAAATTCAGTTTGTTTCACATAACTAATAACTAACATTCATTTTGCTTGCAGTTAATGTTAATGCTTAAGGAAAGTGTTTTGACAGGTTGGTGTAATAAATGTGTCACTAATGTTATGCTGGTGGGAGGAATGAGCACAATGTGATGAGGCTCTATACTGATCTCTAGTATTTTTCTCCCCATAAAACAAGTTTATACTTTTCACAAACTTCCTGGCAATGTGCTGCAGACCCTTTGGGGTCCCTGGACCCCAGTTTGAGAAGCAGTGTTCTAAATCCATAAATCTTCAGGTTATACTGACACACACACACACACACACACACACACACACACACACACACACACAATCACACTCACATTCACACTAGCATCGATGTTTACACATCTCTCTCCATTTCTCTCCTATCCTGACACATAGAATAAATTGACATATGCTCCCTCAGTCACATGCCCAGATCTCTGTCAAAGCCCCTAACAGCGGAACAGCGGAAAGAGGCACCAAAGACCTCTTCTTGTAAGAGGAAGATTTATGGGCAGAATTAGCATCTAGTTAACATATGCTGGAGCTCCTTTAAAAGCAGGTTATTTATAATGATGTGACATCGGCAGGCAGGAGGAGAGTAGGGGTGTCCTTATTGCACACGGCTGTTGTGGCCGTGAAAAGTTGAAATATAGTGACACGCACACAGATAGAAAGACACGTGTACAAACACATACACACACACACTGTGCGCATCTGTCTGTGGGTCACTATATTTGAGCTAGTGTGTGTGAGGGTCTATGCCCCCACAAACACACACACAGCAAAGGACAGCACATGAAGTGTGTGTGTGTGTGTGCGCATGTGGGTGCACTTGTGGGCGTGAGTGTGACTGTGTGTGTGTGTGTCTTGTGATATGGTAGTGTAATATCTCCCAGAGAGAGCCTGAGGCTGGCTCATTAGCCGTGCTGAATGACTTTAAAAGCTGAAGCGCTGACAGTGATAGAGGTTGGGGGATCTATTTTGTCTTCTATCAGTGCCGATTGGAGCATAATGACCGACTGTCGCACGCCCTGGCATTGTGTCCCTGTTCATTAGAGCCACATAACATGTCAACATAGCAAATCCATCACGGCCCGCCTGCAAACCTGCTTCAGTGTACATCAGCTAAAGCATGCCATCACTTACGGTTAATTGTATAAATGAGAGTCTGGAACAAGTTCTTGTGGTGTGGTAGTGAATGTAATGATGTCTTGGTCATGTTACAGTGTAAAGGAAATACACAAACATATATTCCAAAGATGTATATATTTTGGATAGACTAACTTGACTTGGTTGAAATAGCTGAAATTTGTTCAAGGACCCCTCATAATCGCAACAAAAATTGAACCATGTAAGATTATAGCCATTTGTTCTTTGAGATGCTTTTGAACTCTTTTTCTAAAAACATATTTTGCTATTACCATAACAAAATAGGCATGTTATTGCATTTGGCAAAACTTGACAGTGCGGGAGTAGTTTTAAGGCCTACTGTGTTGTTAAAAAAATCATATTTGTTTCACATAACTAATAATAACTGACATCCATTTTGCTTCCAGTTAACATTAAAGCCTAATGAAAGTGTTTTGACAGACTAATGCAATAAATTTGCAACTAATGTTATGCTGGTGGGAGTAATGAGCACAATGTGATTGGGCTCTATTCTGATCTCTCATATTTTTCTCCTTGTAAGACAAGTTTATACTTTGTAGCAAACTGTTTCACAGACCCCCTGGCAACGTGCTGTGGAAACCTGGGCAGCCCCGGACCCCAGTTTGAGAACCAATTCCTTAATGGTGTAACGCTGAAAACTACTCTATATAATAATGTATGATGCACTGTATGTGTAAAAAGACCTTGTAAAGTTTTGGTTTCCTTGAAGGAGAAAATTCTGGTTGAGAATCGAAATGTAGGTGAGAGAGATCTCTGTATCTCTTTATCCCTTAAAAAAATATTATTTTATAAGGAGAAAAATACATTTGCACAGTACATCTTTATCTAATGTCTCATATGACATATTTGTTTTAACTCACTCAGTAAACAAACATGGTGTTTTGTAGCAGGAGGGACAAACAATGGCTCTTTGTTCCTGGTGACAGAATGCTGACAGAACCCTGTTTTATGTTTTACATAATACACCAGTTGTGTCAAAAAACAACAACCCAACACACACACGGACACACATAAGTACAGACACAAGCACTCAGCTTCAGTAGA
>JAIFZK010000011.1:9875000-10002500 GCA_027481765.1 Tenualosa thibaudeaui
TGTGTGTGTGTGTAATCAAATGCTATTTGCCTCTCCAATTGTGTGTGTGTGTGTGTGTGTGTGTGTGTGTGTGTGTGTGTTTGCTGTGTGTGACATACAGGATTACAATGATGAGATCAGACAGGCCCAGCTGCAGGAGCTCACGTACCTGAATGGCGCTTCTGAAGATGCCAAGGTGCCCGCAGTGAGAGGCAAGCCATCAGCACGAGGACGAGGGACACCTGCTCCTGGACCTCCTAGGTACTGTGTGTGTGTGTGTGTGTGTGTGTGCATGCATGCCTATGTGTGTCTGTCTCAGTGTGTGTGTCTGTTGTCCTTGTCTGTCAGTATATGTGTGTGTTTTGGTGTTTGCATGCCCTTCGCCCATGAATGTGGGCACGCATGTGTCCGTGTGTGTTTATTTTCAACTGTATGCCTGAGCATGTCTAATCTTTGTGTTGGACAAATTCAACCACAATTATCAAAAGCCTCTATTCCATTCTTGTACATTGTGCTATTAATCTCAACCTCTATCGTATCTGTCAAAGGGCTGGACCATATGTAAGAGGATTTTATTTCTTTGTATCATAGACTGCTTTCAATCTTAATCCCTATAGTGTTGCTCTTGTCAGAGGAAATGCAGTAGTGAAAGAATAACAGCAGGCCCTCAGCAATTAAAAAGAGATTGCACAGGGTGACATTGGTGTGCTCATTATGCTCTATTTGTGAGTGTGTTTTCATGCATTCTTCATCTTGCCTGTACTTTGTGTGTGTGTGTGTTTGTGTGTGGTGTGTATCTGTCTATACGTAGTCCTATTGTGTGCATTTGTTTGTGTGTGTGTGTGTGTGATGTGGGTGGGTGTGAGTATGCACTCACCCACTTGCCTTCCTCTTCCCTGCTGTGTGTGCATATGTGTGTGTGTGTGTGTTTACCACAGAATGTAAGAGTTCTCCACTCCATGTCGAAATGTTTGTTTGTGTCTAAGGGATGGACTGTCTCCTTGTGAAAGGAGAAATGGCTAAAAGTGGTGTGCACATGAAGGCAAACACGCCATCACAGGCAGATCGGGACGATAAACAGGGTCACAGTGAGGGATGTTTATATGGCTCTGAGACGGGATTTAATTGGATCTGTTTTTGAATGAGACCGTAATTAGCATTTACCGCGGCTAATTTGTGCGCGATAAGGAAGCAGCAACCCCCCACCAACACCACCACAAACACCCCTACCCATCCACCCCTGGGTACGTGTAAGCCATCAGTATATATTTGCACTCATAATTATGTCACTGCCTTGCTGCCCAGAGTTTCACATCTGCAAGTTCTGTGTGTTGTTGGCAAAGAGGGTATAGCAAGGTCTTCTTTTTTAGAGCCTAGTCGTGTTCTGTGTGTGTGTGCGTGCGTGTGTGTACGTGTGTGTGCGTGCTGTGTTCTATGGGTGTATGTGTGTGTGTGTGTGTGTGTCTATGTGTGTTTGCAGGGGCTGTTCATTAATGTTAAGCTTAATTTGTTTTAGTTTAGCTATGTCAAACACATACAGAGTAACCAGGAAAAGGAAAGAACAAGCAAATGCTCACTGTTTAGCCCATTGTTGCCTTAAAGCTGACCCAGACCGAGCCGATGCCATGGAGTCAGATTGGTGGTGGTGAGGTACTACAGCGCACTGCAAACAGTTGCATCACCTCCACATTACACTACATGACCCAGATAAAAAAGTGTAGCTAAGCTGCTGTTGTCTGAACGCTTTAGGCAATGGGAGCCAGCGGCTTTCCTGTTGGGAGTGTGTGTGTATGTGTGTGTGTGTCTGTGTGCGTGTGTGTGTGCGTCTGTGCGCGTGTGTATCTGTGTGCATGTGTGTGTGTATGCTCATGTCAGTATGCATGTGTGTTTATTCATGCGTGTACGTGTGTGTGTGTGTGTGTGTGTGTGTGTGTGTGTGTCTGTTTTGCTTCCAGGAGTCGAGGAGGAGTGCCCCCCCCACAGGCTGCAGTGCCTCGTGGCGTTGCGCCCAGAGGCGCCCCTCCGAGCCGAGTGCCATCCAGCAGAGGAAGAGGGGGGCCCACACAGCGGGCAAGGGGAGCACCCCCACCCGCCGGCTACAGACCCCCGCCACCCATCGTGCAAGACTCATACGGGGAGTATGTAAGTAGCCATGCACAGCTCACAATACACCCACACACGTGCAGACACTGATGCATACGCTACTCCCACACACACACGTACACAGCATTGGTTAACAAACTCAAGCTGCTTATTTTGGTTACATGGTGTATAAATTTAACCATGGTCTATACCATAACATAATAACATAATACTGTTGCCCTTTTAATGTGTCTCAAGAAGGATTAACAATGGAAGAAAGTCTCAAAGAGAGTGTCAAATTATATTATATAGCTCATTGTTTGCCACCATAGAGTCACTCCTGAAATTCCAAAAGCTCGTTGTTTGCCACTAGCACATCCAGTGTTACTTGACAAGGGTCAGAGGTCAGTTTTGGTGGTGAAGCTGTGTACACCAGGATGCCACAAGTGGAGAAGGTATTGACAAGCAGTGCAAGACAGCACACTCACCTGAGCAGGAGAAAGGTGTTGAGAGGTGTTGATAGACAGGTGAGGAGAAGCCGTGGTCCGGCCAGTGTGTGTGTGTGTTTGTGTGTGTGTGAGATAAATTTTCCTCCCTGACTCTAGTGGCAAACCAGCAGCTGGAGGAACAGGGTGTTCTAGTCCTAGTTCCACATGGTACCAGCTGTCAGAATGTCTGGCATGGGAGTCGTCCTGCTCCCTCTTTCTCTTTCCCTCTCTCTCTCTTTCTTTCTTTTCCAGTTTTAACAAATGAGAAAGAGAGATCCTTCCATTCTCCCCATCTTTCTCTCTCTATCCCCATTTCTCTCTCTCTCTCTATCTGTCTGTCTTATCCTCTCCACTTTTCCTCTTTTTTTTCTTTACCTCACACTCTCTATCTCTCCATCCTGCTCACTCTCCAGCTCTAGAAAGAAAAAGAAAGAAAAAAAAGAAAGAAGTAAAATCTAATGTGGGGACCACATTTAGCACCACTTGATTTTTTTGTCTCTGTCCACATTTTCCATATGTGAGTTGTGGGTTTAGCTCCATTGCCCATAGATCTGTCCTCCGAGTAAATGGCAGCGTGGATGAGAGGGGAGAGAGCAGCCCTGGTGTTTGCGGTCTGTTTGGGGAGGTCAGAGTAGCGGTGTGCCGCGGTGACTCAGTGGGGTCTTATCTCTGTGTGCTTTTCTTGATTGAGTGCAGTCTTAAGAGAAAAAGAGAGAGGGAGAGAAAAGCTTATCAGCTGCCCATGTCCAGACTGCTCTTCAAAAGCTGGGAGGAAAATAACCTCACCTGGAGCTTTAAAAAGGGTGGCATGGAAATACAAAAGCTAACATCGACTTGTGCACTTATACTTACACACACTCTCACAGACATGCCTGCGTGCGCACACACACACACACACACAAAGGTGGACCCAATTAAAATCCTCTTACTCTGTTTCACCATCTACAACCCTGCCCTGTCCATTTCCCTACCCTTCATCTCAGTTTAGCTCTTTGTAAATATTCCACTTTTCCAGTAATATTTCATTTTGTTCGAATAGTTTCTCCCTTATGCTCATCGGGCCTAAGATCACAGACTACAAAAGCAGTATTTTTATCCCCTCGTCTGCCTTGCCTGACGGCTCCAGTGCTGTAATTAGCCAACACTCAGACATAGGTGAGAGCTTTATGGTGCTATTTTAAAACAAAAGCAACAAATACGACTGTTGTGCTTCAGACAATAGAGCAGCTCCCAGCCTAATCATCAACCTACTCAATATGTATTCAGCACCAGCAGATGAAGAGAATGAGTCAGTCATTAATGACGCGTTGTGTGTCTGAGAAAGGCCTGTAGGACCCTAGCACTTAAACAGTTTATTGTCAAGAAGCCAGATGTTGTTAAATGAATTGAAATGGTGGAAAAAGAAAAGACGTGTGAACATCCTTTGCCACCCCAAAGCGTAATTTTTGTTGTTGTGGTCTCCTCATGGTTTGTTTATGTTTTAGGTATGTGGTAATTGGTATGGAATAATCGCATTGGGTATTCATAACCGCGGAAATCCATGCAGAGAGAACTTTTGAGAACTTTCCGTTGTAACGAGGTTAGCAAACACAACTAGGTGAAAACATTCTTCAGACAGCAGTTAAATTTCATGCAAAGCTGTGCTCATTTTATCGATTCCTCAATAAATTACACGGGAAACCTTTTTTTTTCATGTGCGTGTTGCTTCCTACCCTTTCTTCCCCAGTCATGTGTATATTTTTTATATACTATATACTATTTATGTATATAATAGTTTTCCGGCTTATGATTTGCCTTATTGCACAAACTTTTGGACTAGGATAGCTATTATGCTACAGGCTTGTGGGCTAGGATAGCTAGAATAGATATCATGCTACAGACTTTATTCAAGATTTTGTTTGAGGTTACTATGAAAATCCATGTGGCAGTATTAACAATACATGGGAGCCATTAAAAAGAGGTGAAGCATGTCTCCCAGAAAACTCACTAGGTATATTGATAAGGTGAGACGTGACGGTTCAGCTGGGTCACTGTTTCTAAATGACCGTTTGAAAAAAACGTGTGACCATTGTTTTTACCATAATCAGTATGAAGCAAATCGTCAAACTGAGTTATTTATCAGTGCCCACTAGTATAATTCAATAGGTGTCTTATGAATGTTTTTACCTTGTTGTCATCTGCCGTTACCAGAAATTTCTCAAGGGGCCGGATGTCCGTTGTTATCAACTGTAAGATATGGAAACATATGCAGTATGTGAGTGTAATGCTACATATGCATGGGCCTTTCACAGTCCTGGATGCTTCTAGAATGAATTATCTCCTTTGCATCAGGATTTCTAGTGTAATGATAATGGATTACTTTGCTAATAATTGACTGAGGCAGGAGACAATAGATTTTATGTTTTAATGAATGCTAATTAGCTTACACCCACTGAGGATGCAGTTTTGCATTCTTTTTATCACTCTCTCTCTCTCTCTCTCTTTTTCTGTGTGTGTGTGAGAGAAAGCTTTTGAGATAAGACATAGCTGTAACAAAAACAATTAGTTTTAGGCATCTGATTATTCGAGCTGAATGTAGTGGATAATGTATAGGGTCGTATCTAAGCATCATAAAGTGGAAGATTTAGGCCATGCACTACGCTGTCCGATGTTCAGTTATATTCAGAGTTTTGTAGTTACTTCTTATCTAAAGAAAAATCTAATAAATACGTAGGGTATATTACATTTTACATTTGATAGCAGTCCCTAAGAAAATGGTCTCTGGCCTCTGCCCCCCTCCCAGCCCACACACCCTTCCTTCCCTCCCCGCTGTTTGGAACAATAGTGTGAGGGATCAAACACAGGGTTTAGAAACCAATTATCCCTTGTGTAAGAGAGTGGCAGTAGGCTGACACCATAAAGGGGGTTTATGAACATGAAAGTCTCCTCACTCTCACTTTCACACTGATTGTCTCTCTCTGTTGGGTGCTATCAGTAGTAATTTGAGTGCATGTATGTACTGTATATTTGTGTGTGCGTGTGTGTGTGTATTCATGTGCATGTGTTTTCATGAATGTCCATATATGTATGCTTGTGCAAATGTATGTGTATGTGTGTGTGTTTGTGATGTATGTGCATATGAGTACATGCATTTGTGTGTGTCTGAGTGTGTGCACTGGTGATTGTGTGTATGTACACATGTGTGTGTGTGTGTGTGTGTGTGTGTGTGTGTGTGTGTGTGTGCATGCATAAATGTGTGTCGTATGTGTGTTTGAGTACTCATTCAGACTGCCAGTGGCAGCCCCTCTGTATGTCTGCTGTGGCCTCACAGGGCATCTCTTATCTCTCTACAACATGCCTCTCAGACGTACCCCCGCATACTAATGAAAACACTCACTTAGGAGCTGTCAGCACACACACACACACACACACACACACTCCTCTCTCTTTTAGTCTCTTTTGGTCTTTTCTTTCTCTCACTCTCCCCCTCCATTTTTTCTTGCTCTTTCCTCCCTCTACTCTGTTGTTGTCTTTCGATTTTGCATTCTCTGCTCACTTTCACTTGTGCCTTTTTTTCCTTCCCTTGCTTTCTCAACCTATTTTCTCAATCCCCCTTTCTCTCTCTCTCTCTCTCTCTCTCTCTCTCTCTCATTCAGAGATTTCAGCCATTCTTTCAGCTGCAACTCTGTCGTTTTTTCTTTATCTCCCTCATTCTTTTCGCATTATCATTCACTTTGTTCATTCGTTTCCTGTATTGGCTGTGTCCCCTCTCTCTGTCTTTTCTCTCTCAATTCCTGTCTCCCCTCCCTCTCTCTTTCTCTGGCTTGCTCTCTTTTGGATGCTCTCCCTCTATCTCTCTGCCACAAACTTTCGCGCTCATGCTCATTGCACTGGCTAATCCACACTTGGGAACAGTGCTCAGTCTCCTAAGCCGGCTGTATGCCGTGCTCTTAGTCTATCTGTAAACATGCTACAGTGCAAACGCTTTAAATCCTCATCTAACCTCAAGTGAGGCCGTGCCGCTTCGCTCCTGCCTAAGCACAGCCTCCCACTTCCTATTTCCACAGCAGTGTTTTTTTTTGGTCCCCATGTCGTAGTGAATGGGCTGCCTCTCTCTCTGTGTGTAAGTACAAGCCTAGAAAGGTTGTGGGTTTGATGATTTTTTCTATGACATTTCTAAGGCAGTCAAACAGACCTGCTCAGCAGCACACCCTGGAGGGTAGATTTGATGATTGGAATCATCTGGTTGAGTGCATAGGTGCAACGAAACAGTAAGTGATGTTTAGATTTCAATCATGGAATAATTTTAGTAGATGGTACATGGACAAGTTGGAGCAGTGGTAATGTCTCTGACTTGCAATCTGGTGACCCAGGTTCAGTTTAGACACTCGCTGTTCTGAGTCTTTGTTGCTCTGAATAGAAGTGTCACATATCATTCTGTTCCATTTACAAATTGGTCCCTGGATGTGTGTTTGTTACATTGTAATTAAGTGTATAACAACAATTTTAACTGTGTAATAACAATGTAGCACATTTTATCCAATTATATGCTGTTGGGAATTCTGTAGTAATTTTTTGCAAATACTGGGCTGCGGTTATAGCAAGACAGTTTTCACAGCACATGGAAATGAGCAAAGCATGGAAACAAAGAGTAACACCATATCCCACCTCTCCCCACTGGTTCTCTCTCTCTCCTTCGCCGTGGGCCTGGCTGCTGAGTGAGTAGCCATTACAAGGCTTTGTTAAAGCCTTAATGGCCACTTTGCCCAGGCCTACCGCTCTGAATGCCAGATGACAGAGGAGAATGGGGAGAACAGGGAACAATGGCTGTAAGAGCAAAGGAGAGGAAGGTTGGCAAAACTGGTTGGGAATCTGGTTGAAATGCATGAAATGCAATGGGGGATGGATATATACATGGATTCTTTCTTTCTTTCTTTCTTTCTTTCTTTCTTTCTTTCTTTCTTTCTTTCTGTCTGTCTGTCTGTCTGTCTGTCTGTCTGTCTCTTACTTTCTTAATCAATCTTTCCCATTCTCCTGTTAGTTTTGTCTAACATCTCTCTACCTCTTATTTATTATTAGTCTTCTTTATCTATTATCTTTATGCTTTGATACATTCATGTCTTTCATTTTTTTCTGTCTATCTGCCTCTGCTCCTCCTCCTCCTGGCAGTGTCACCTGCCACCAACACACATTGCCAATGTGAAACTAATCTGGTCACACTTGTCAACACGTCTGTTATAGCTGTGCCCCCTTCACCGGAGTGAGCAGACATCTCACCGAGGTTTCAGACATAAAGCCTACACTAAAGTTGAGCAGCTCTGCTATCTGACCTTGGTGAGGCCAGGTTTGATTCCCAAATCACACATCGCTAGTCTATGTTACTGACTTTGGGTAAAAAGGTCCACTAAATAGCAGCCGCTTTCCTTTAAAAATGATAAAAATTATATTATTTCAGGCGGGTGTAGTCCTGAATCATGGGAAATGAAGTTCCAGGAGCTAGTATTGAAACAGGATTCATTGGCTGTAATGTGGTTTGTCAAAATTAAATGTGTCAAAAGTCAATTTTTCTGAGAGATGGAGACAGAGAGAAAGAGAAAGGGACGTTCTGAAAGTATATCCCATAAAATAATATTTTAAGTCTTTCCATTTTCATTACAATAGCTAATTTGGATCATGTGCTCATTAGCATAGTCATACGTTCCCCTGTGATGGTGAGCTACATCAGAGTGAGAGTGAAAAGCCCCCCCCCCCCCCCCAAACAAATCCAATCTTAAGTGGTGGCATTATGTGATGTATAAAATTATAAAGTTAATTATTAAATATTTAATAGTATTTTTTGTCATATTAATGCATCAAAATGTTTATTGTTTTATAAGATTATTGCTCTGGCAGTAGAGCGTGGCTATAGCTTTAAATATGGGAGGTTTGAGAAAGTGACTCTCTCAACCATGAGACAGATTCATCTCATTCCCAGTGCTTGATGTCATAACTGACACGCAGCTGATCAAAAACACTTTTAGATTTGTCTTCTTCACACTCTTCAGAGACACCATGGAAATGAGTTGCCATACTTCAAGGAATCAGCAAGCAGGCATTTTATACAGTGCCACACACTTACACTGGCGCACGCGCGCGCACACACACACACACACACACACACCACCTCCTTTTTAGATATAATCGCCTATTTTGCTTTTCATGTGCAGGTAGACTAATTTATTTGATAAGTGTGCTTGGCTATGCATACATGATCACCCTCAGTAGCACAGTTTTAATCTTATCATTTGATTTCAGTTTCTAATTTATATGAGAACAGATAGGTTTGCTGTAGAAATGAACATTACATTATGAAGCAAAAAGTAGTAGTTTTAAATATATATTAACCCTTTGGCTCTCTGAAGATACCAGTGATGTGATTGTAATTTGAAATCCCTGAGACTGGTATCACTGAGATTAAATTAGACTGAGGTTCCAGAATTAAGGACTTTAGTGGGAAAGTCATTCATAGGCAGTCTCACTGGTGGGTAAAAACAAGGAAACCTTCCAGGGGTATTATTCTGACCTAGAACACTGTTCCCAAAGTCCAATTCAAGTTTAGTGTGTGTTTGTGTGTGTGTGTGTGTGTGTGTGTGTGTGTGTGTGTGTGTGCGCGTGTGCGTGTGTGTGTGTCGATTTCATAATGTAATATGTGGTTGAGATTTTAAAGTGCCTCTTGTATCACAGTTGCCTAGTACAAATATTTTTGTCTGACCGAGTGTTGACATGTGCTTGTAGCCATTTACAGACTCCCCAGTAAATCAAGCAAAGCTTTTTCTTGTGAGTTTGTGAACACTGCTCCTCTTTTGATGATTTTTTAATGCTAATCTTGATGCTGCTGCTCACAGATGATTATCTTTGAACTTTTCGTTTAAAAACAAGGAAAACTTTTCAAGTTCCTATTCACCCATTTGGGTTTCCTCGTTTACATTTTCTCCCTTATTTATTTGTTTGCCCAAACACGCTCGACAACCCCAGAAGGATTAAGATTAAAGGCCGAAATTTCAAATGATGTTATTTTCCACTGATCGCGCATTAAACCCCCTCCTAATAATGGGCTTGTGTGCGGACATGAGGCCCGAGCTTCGTTCGTTTATTTTTGGACTCTGGTTTTATTTATTTTTTTCTGGCCGTCACTAAGTCTCAAAGCCAGTGCTTTGGCATGTGTGCAAATAGAGGGCAGTGGGCATTAGTGCCGACAAGAAAAAAAAAACAAAAATGTGTTGAGGATGAGTAGAGCCAAGAGGGGTCGCTGCCTTTTTCCCTCTTTTCATGTGGAACACAAGTCCCATTTAAGCAAAATTAGGATACGCTGCTCTGGCGCTCTTTGATGTCTGACTTAGTCAGGGACAGATTAGGGTTGTGGAGAGAAAAGGATAGAGCAAATAGAGCACATAAGAGAATAGAGATGTGAGGAGAGGAAAATGAAAGGGAGGAAGAGAGAAGAAAAGGAAGAAAGGAGAGAAGGAGAGGAAAAGAGAGAAGAGGAGAGTGGAGGAAGTGAGTAGAGGAGACAGAGGAGCAAAGCACAGAGAAGGTAACAGAGGAGAAATAGAAAATGAATTGGGGAGGGGGGATCAAAATTTTGAATTTTAAATTTGATAAACACTGAATGTCAAGTGAAGTTGAATGATACATTGAATGATACATTTTTTGGCAGTGGACACTTAATATAAACATGAAATATCATTCAATTACTACTGTATATCCTAAAGCTATCAACAGCACTGACAGTAAGTCAGTAAACATTGCTTTATAGTTTGAAATGGCTCATTCCATAATTCTCCAAAATATGGACTTGTGTGACAGTGTGTATAGGCTTGACAGGAGTGTGCGGCTTCCCAAGACAGAGCTGTTGCTCTTTTAGTAGAGATTTCCCTTAGCTCTCTCCCTCCTTCTTGCAGTTCAGTGTCCTTCCACTACACTCTTGTAATCTACTGAAAGGCTGCACTCCTTTTCCTGTGGAATGGGCTTTTAATATATGATAAGGTTCAGGCGACTATATTAACCTTTTTCAACGTGTGTAACCCAGAGGGCTGTGTAGAGTTGCCGGAATATTCGGAGGAAATTGCCATTAGCGGCAAGCACTTGACCTTGATTGATTGGGCGGCTCTTGAGGGATGGGGGGTGGGGGGTGTGCTGCAAGTCTACTTCACTAGGACACAGCGCAAAGCGAGTAAAACACACAGTGCAATGTCAAATCACTTGTAGAGCTTAATGTGTATGAGGCATTCCACTTATGATGGCATCTAACACTAACACAAACACTCATCCATAATGACGGTTGGAATGGCAAAAGACTAATCCAGCACATCCCATGGACAAGTGAATACCTTTCATGGATGGGTACAAGATTGAAGTAAATATCTTTGGACACATCACAAGGTGATTATATTCATCCTCTGCTTGACAGTCGCTGTTCTTTCTGTCTTTTTGCAGGAGTATGACGATGGGTATGGGACAGCCTATGATGAACAAGGGTACGATTCCTATGACAACAGTTACAGCAATCAAGGTCAAAAGTAAGTCTGTATGTATGTAAGAGAGAGAGAGAGAGAGTGAGAAAGAGAGAGAGAAATAGAGCACATGTGAGCATGTGTGTTTGTGTGTATGTGAGTACAGGTGATTGTGTCTGTGTGTGTGTGGTGAGCAAAAATGTGGACTCTGCAAGACCATGAGAGCTAGTCACCCTCACGTACATGAAGAGAACTGTGATCCTTGTAGGACAATTGCTGCCATAAATGGTTTCACTGGTTGCACAAAAGTACTCCAACTCCCAAATGTATTCAACTATTCTAAGCATGTAATGAGCACCAAATGCTGCCACTGATCTATTGATAAATGCATGGAATGTGGCAGAGGGAGGAAAATAAACATGTTTTCCTTTCTCTACTGTTTTCTGATTAATATGTGATATGTGAACATTTGGCTTCCTTAAGGCAGTGTTTTGATGTCAAACTACATTTTATCATCCTATTTATATGCTTTTGCAAATCATTATGAATAACAGAAAAGCAGAACAAATGGCTTGTGTAAAATATGCTTAATTTTTATTCAAATTGGCATTCAGTGTATCCCACAGTAATTGTAAACTGAAAAATATAACCCCAGTAGTAGATAGAGGTGGCAATTTCTTAAATGTTTCACCTGTTTGTTGACAATCTAATGTGTAGGAGATTTCCAGAAAGAAAAATATTCAGTGATGACATTATGAGGCCTCAATGCATCTGCCAAGGAAGTAGTAAAGGTTTTTTTTTTCTTTTGTTTTTCCTGAAAGGAGGCTTATATACCACATGCTCTTCATCCGGAGGTCTTTTTCTCAAGCCTACAGATGAAGCTTGATACAGATTGATGATGCTTAAGTCTGTTGGTATATGAGTTGTAGGCTTTAGGGATGCATGAGTGAATACATGTGTCCATACATAGTATATGCTTCCGTACTCAACATAACTACACAGCGCCTCTAAAGTCTCCACTGTATTTAGCTTAATGTCTTCAACAACTACACTGACTTACGACTTGACGTCTGACTTACCGACATCACAGATCAGGGCTGTGGAGAGTATAGGATAGAGAGAATAGAGAACCTGGAGCAGAGAGGAAAATTCCAGTTTTCCAATTCCAATTTTCCCTTGAATTTTTTTACATTTACATTTATGCATCTAGCAGATGCTATGCAAAGCAACTTACATTTGTCAATTGTCAGTTACTTCAGGGCTTAAGGTTAAGTGCCTTGCTCAAGGGCACAACGTTGGCAGCTGGGATTCGAACCCCAAATATTTAGGGTACTTGCTTGCTAGCCCAGTTCCACTATGCTAAAACCGCCCCATTTCTTAAATGTTCCCAACACAACAGTTTTTGAAATAAGGGCACAGTATTTTCCTGAATATAAGCCACACCATGCATAAACCTCAGGTCAGTTTTTTAGGCAAACTAAAAAAACAAAACCATGTGTTGACCTCACCCTTGTATCAACCTCACCCATGTATTAACCTCACTTTACTAAACATTACCTATTGAACACAGTCACACTGAGTTCAATAGGTAATATAGGTTCTACATCACGTAGAATGATGGAAAGAAATGCAATCCTGTATACAGCCCTCACCCATGTATTAACGTAATGGATGAAGAAATTTTACAAAATCAATGTGTTAACCTCGGTTAATAATTGGGAAATAACAGTATTATAAGTGGTCATACTTGGATGCATTGGCATTGTGTTCAGGCTGGAAGATGGTGAGAGGCATTGACCAGAAAAATGCCATGCAGTGTTACTGCATGCAAATGAAAGTGCATGATCATTGTAAAAGCATTCAGATGGAGGGGAAGACTGTCACTAATGGAAAAGCTCGACTGGGGACTTTTATTTTTGGATGCATGTGCTACGTGAGCGCATCATATCCTGTACAGTGATCTGAACAGTGCGCAGCGTGGCAGTGGCGTGGAAATATTTAGAACAGAAAAGCTTTGAGAGCTTTGAGATTTAAAGCACTACAGACATGGCAAATCTATTGAGGAGTTTTTTTTTTTACTTATTCTTTTATTTCCATTAGAGGCTTTTCAACTCGGGCATTGTTTTTTTTTTTTTTTCTATTAAACCGTGAGACTCCATGAACAAAATTCACATTTATATTTTCACATACTGCTGAGGTCAGACATAGTTCCAATCTTTTATGTGTTTCCCTGAGGAAGAAAAGTACATTTGTACAAGCAAATGTAACATGTAAATTGTAGGATGTCTTGACAATAGGTGTTTCAGTTTTCCATCTCCCTCTGTCTCCCTGTCCCCACCCCCCCCCCCACACACACACACAACTCACCCCGTTGTGTTTGTGGAGGAGTTCTTGTGATGCTAAATGTAGAGTATTGATTCCTCTTACATTCAGAGAGCTATCAGGCTCGTCGTGACACTGCCGGTCAAAGGCTCTGTTTTCACCTGTCTGCTTGTTTGCTGGTGCCACGCTGTTTTATATCAATCTTGTCTCTTTTCTTTGTCACCATTCCTTTCTCTTTCTATTCTCTTTCATCAAGCCATCCTCCCTTCACCCGCCCACCACAATGCCCCAACATCTCAAGCCTCCCTTTGACCTCTGGGGCTGCATTGAAGAAAGAGGCAGGATTGTTGCTGCACTTAAGGTGTCAAAAATGCATTAGAGTCCTTGGTAAATAAATAATAAAGTAGATAGCAGCGAGGGGAAAGAGAGAGAAGAGTGGCATTCTGGTTTATCAAGGGCCTTTTGATGTTTGGTTGTGTGTGTGTGTGTGTGTATATGTGTGCGTGTGTGTGTGTGTGTGTGTGTGTGTGTGTGTGTGCATGTAAGGATCTACACCCCAAGAGAGGTTGCTCCAGAATGTGTGTTGTCCAGCAGCTCAAGCATAATTCCTTTCTACACACTAATTCTAAATGTATTAACCCCCCCCCCCATTCTCAGCCACAACACACGCTAACACACACCCACTTGCTTTCTCCCTAAGATTAATGAGGAAGCCTCCCCTATCTCTGAGATCAGAGTGCTGAATACCTTGTCTGTCAGATATGCATAGTCTGAGGATGTGTGTGTGTGTGTGTGTGCATGCGTGTGTGTGTGTGTGTCTATGTGTGACAGAGGGTGGAGTCATAGAGGAGATGAAGTCAGGGCTAGTTTGTTTGTTTGTATGTGTGTGTGTGTGTGGAATAGGGTGATAAAACGGCAGTCCCCGGGATAAAGTCCCCACTATTTGTTTTAAAAGCAGCTTTGTGAATAATCACGTCAGCTCAGGGGCACAAGGAATGAAAAAGAGAAAGAAAAGAGAAAAAAAAGAAGAAAAGAAAAGAACCAGAAGAAAAAGGAAAAAAAACACCCTGTACTGTAGCCCCATCATGCTGTGGAGCCTGTACCCACGGGCTCACACTGACTCCAGAGAGAGATCCTCAGATGTGCTCCCGAGGACTCCAACACACCAGCTAATGGGCTGAGGCTTTGGAAGCCACTACCTCCAGAGGCACTGTATTCACTTTATTTATTTGTGTGTTTATTTCATATTTATTTATTTGTGTGTTTATTTCATATTTATTTATTTGCCCACCGATTTCATCTTGCCTCTGCCTTGTTCTCTCTTTCTCACACTCTCTCCCTCTCTCTCACATGCACACACACACACACACACACACACACTCACACACACACTTTAAGTACACAGTAGCCCACTCAGCATGGCCTGATGGCTGTCATTGTGGGGCTCCATCTATAGGCTTGGGTTTGATGAAAACCAGAATGTGTACTAAAATACTGTAGGCCCCAGGCAATTGTGGAGTAATGTTGTAGGGTGGACCATATAACAGCAGCAGTGTGCCTTCTGTACCATAGCCTCTGATGGCTTTTTAATGTGCTCATATGTTAATGTTAATTTGGCATATGGCTTTTGTGTATGGTTTGGTGAAAGACTGAACCTAACTTTGATTTGTCCAGAACGGAAAGAAGGCAGTGGGAAAAACAACAGAGTAGCTCAGGAAGAGGGGGGGAAAAGTGACAGACATAGAGAGAAAGAGGCTGAGATAGATCAGACCAGACTGTACATGTTTAGCAGTCTGGCTTATAAGGTGCAGCCTTTACAGTAACAGGCTTCCTCCTGTGCCTGCAGCCTGCATTCCCACCAGCCATTGTGTGTGTGTGTGTGTGTGTGTGTGTGTGTGTGTGTGCGCGTGTGTGTGTGCACGCGTTCGTACACATGCATGTGCATGTTCGTGTGTGTGTGTGTGTGTGTGTGTGTGTGTGTCTATATGTGTGTGCGAGAGAAAAAGCGAGAGAGAAGAGAGAGGAGTCTGTGTGTATCTTTGTCTCCTGACAAGAGTGTGAGAGCGAATTCATGGATCACCTGTGTGCTAACAATGCATCACGGTTCCTGAGGAAGCACGGCCACACACGCACAGAGACCTTGTGGCAGGATAACAACAGTGGATAACAAGAGCACCTATTTAGCCTTCTCTGCAAAAGTAGGGAGACCGGCTCTTCCTCTAATGAGAGCAGAATGGCTGACTTTCACACAGATATAAATTAGGCCCCTGCAACAGTTTCTCACACTCATATCAAGTCTGTGCCAGGTGACTTTGCCCCTCACTTTTGATGTGAAGTCCTTTTGCAGGAAATTGGCATTTGGATTTGGATAATTGTGGAGTCTGTTGACTTGTAGTCTTTGTGGGTATTCTCATGTAATGCATATATGTTGTCTCTGAATATGCTGTAAATGCCTTGTCATATTGTAGATGTACAGAGGTTGAGGTTATTTGCTGCTGCTGCTGCTGCTGCTGCTGTTTTTGTTTGTTTGTTTGCGTTTGTTTGCTTTCATCTCCTTTATTAGGTAGTGCGCTGTAGTCTTTTAGATGAGCAGCATATTAAACAAGCCCACAGATTCTGTTCAGTCATGCCACTGCTTGAAGTGAGTTACCAGTAGTTTCATCATGAACTGCCCTAACAAACATCAGACCATACATTGGTATGGGTAGAAGATGGCTCCCACAATACGAGATTGGCAAAAACAAAAAAACATTCCCTTCTGGTATGTGACAACAGGCACATCGAGACAGTCCAATTTCAGTGTGAATAGGAAAGTGTTTGCCTTTTTGTATGAAGCAACAAGGATACATCACACACACACACACACAAAGAAAAGAAAATGGCAACTAGTATTGATTTCACAGTTATGTTTTCTCAACATGGTTTTCCGGCTGGAAAGAGGGCATTTATAAAAGATCCACCCATGAAGGCTGAAACCTATGATGGGGCTGAGTACCACCAAACAATGCTCAAAAAATGATCTGATACTTTGAATGGATCAGAAGAGGAGGGTGTGAATGAATGAGACGGCTCGCATTTTCTAGCATACTTACTCTAGCCTCACACTCACACACACATACATACACACACACACACACACACACACACACACACGCACACACAGAAAGTTGTCAGCACATTAGGTCAGCCTCAGTCTGGCATAGCCTCAGTCTGGCAAGAATAATTGAAGAGTTGGCATCGCTTGCAAGGTTGGATAGAAGACAGTTCTGGTTCCTTCCTCCACCATTCAAACACCTTGACCAGAGGCGGGCCAAGCTGGGTGGGGAATGAAGGGGACTGAGTGGACAGACTTCTGGGGGTTCAGTACTGCAGTGGAGGGCCATGGAGAGTACAGAATGTACAGAGAGAGAGACAGAATGAAAGACAGAGAAAGAGATGGAGAGAGAGGGTGTGTGCTGCATGGGTGAGTGTATGGGTTGTTTTGTGTGTGTGTGTCTACCTGTCTGTATTTGCAGAGGTTTGTGTGTGTGTGTGTGTGTTTGTGTGTGTGTGTGTGTGTGTGGATGTGTTTCTGTCTGCCTGCGGTGAGCCATGGACAGCTTGGACCTCTGTGGTGCTCGGTGCCTGGAAACTTCTATTTCACTTCTGACACCTGTGGGACCTCGGCCTCCCCTTCTCCCGCCCAGACACCACTCCACACACCATCCCACACACCACCCACATACCACCCCAACACACCATTCCACCCCCCCACCCCCACCAAACACACACACACACCCTCGTCCCTCATGTCTCCTGTCTCCCCTTGCTGCTGCTGTTCTTTGCAGCCTGGTCCCCCTGGACCCCGCAGTGGCAGCACACCCAGAGCCTGAGTGCTGGAGACAAGGGCACTTTTCTTAAAGCAGTCCAGTTAGAATAACTACCTGTAGAGGGATGGATGGGTGGATGGATAAAAAGGTGGATATGCAGGGACTTTGCTTATAATTTGACCCTGTTGATGATGCAAGACTGTAGTGCAGGTTATTAATAAGCATTTATTAGAGTTCCTGACGAAGCAGAAAAGTGGATTACCGACACGGACACATTTTGCTCAGATTTAGAGATGATAGTAGGTAATTATCAAGCCAATGGGACTGAGTGATCCTCTTCAGTTAATCAGCTGTGGTGAAGTGCATGAAGGAACATTAGGCCTCATACTTGCTGTGAGATTTTTGAGGGCCTGTGAGGGCCTTGTTCTGAATTTACAGTAACATCACCATTTCTTTATGAAACAATATTACCAGAGGGATCATTGGGTGATGATTTGTGATTGAGATGTGTGTGTAGCATATTGTGCTGGGAATTTTATGAAACGCAAGAGTAGTTTTTTGTGCGTTTGTATACAATGCAATTTAGAAGACTTTGTGACTCACTCTTTGATTAGACAGAACAGTGTCACAAAAGTCCCAGGTGCCTTTGCAGTCAGAGGCGACTTTTTTTCACTGTGCATTTTCATCCTGAACTCAGAACTCACACTTTTGTCCTCTGGCCCAATTTCTTCAGTCTCTTTTTCTGTCTCTGCCTTTTTCTCCTTTTTAGTGGATGTGATATTTTTAGCTTCTCAGGTTAACTTCTGGATTCTAAAGGTTGGTTAACTGTAGTCACATCTCTCTCTCTCTCTCTCTCTCTCTCTTTCTCACTCTCCCTCTCTCCCTCTCTCTCGCTCGCTTCCTCCCTCCCTCCCTCCCTGTCGTCTGTGCCCAGTCTGTCTATAATTTAGAAGTTACCTAGAATACGTGAGGAGATCAGCAAATGTCTGCTTATTTGAAGTCACACGACTGACTGATTTGTATTCTGATTGTATCTGATTTGGACACAATTAAAAATGTAATTGCGTACATTAATTACATAACATTTCCATGTACAATGTACGTACATTGCAAATTAATGTAAAGCTTTATATCAGCAGCATTTTGTCAACAAAAGAAAATACTTTTACCTTGTCATGACCTATCATCATATTACTTGAGTTGAGTTTGCTATGTTTTTGGCTAAGTAGCACCTCCATTAGCTGACAAGTATCTGGTTGCTATCTGCTTCAGGCGTATCAGAAACTGCTTATCCTTCCCCTGCTGCGCTGTCTACCTCTGTCATTACCTTCCTCTGACCTTTTAATGAAGTGGCTTAGGGTCTGTAGTGTGAGAGAGGAGAGCTCCTCTTCACCTTATTAGATTGAGCTGGCACACAGGATGGTAACAGATCCACATGGCGCCAGGGCTGACATCTGCTGTATTCATAATAAGAGTATGAAATAGTAATGAATGCATTTGCAACTCTGTGTGCTACAGAGGTTAATATAATTGGAGTAGTCAGAGCAAAACTGTTGAATATGAATGAAGAGATAGTAGAGAGAAAATTGTATTTCTCTCTCTCTCTCTCCATCTCTTTCTCTATCTATGTATATATGTACTGTATCTATCTATCTATCTATCTATCTATCTATCTATCTATCTATCTATATCTATCTGTCTGTCTGTCTATCTATTGCCATGTATTACTGTCTGCATGTCAGTGTTTCTTTTTTTAAGGTTATCTAGTCAACTAACCGACCAGCCAGTGACTGACTCGTAAGACTGTTATCTCTTTGTAACATTATCCGACCTCCAAGTGGAGTGCTGACTAGCAATCAGCAGCCATATAGTCACACTTGTGCTTGTTGATTTTTACTGTAATGCTCATTTTGAGCAGACAGTTGTCAATCAGATACAACAGAGGAAGGCCTTTTGTGCTGTATTTATTTGCACTATTGTAACCCATTGAATAGGCAGCATTCAAATCTGCCTGTAGTCAATCAGTGAATAAATTTCATCCATCTTGTATGGCTTTGAACCATTTTTTTAGCTGTGTATAAGAAATCAAGACCTTGGAACGCACCAGTCTCTGATGAGCAAAAAAGAAGTTAGATGTTATGTAATTGCATTTCAATCAAAATCAAACAATTTGTCAGAAACTGGAAAAAATAATCTTATTCTTTGTTTTATTCTGAATCGGAGAAAAGAAAGAGAGAATGATTGAAGACTGAAAATTCTGGAACATACCAAAATCATTGGATCTTACATAAACAAAAATGGACAAATAATCAGATGAACAGTCCAACAAGACATACAGACATATAATATAGATACTTACCCACAGCCAATCCAACTGACAAGAGCCAAAAGACAGCCAGCCAGACAGATGGGCCATAAAACAACATGAGATGCTAGTCCTCCTCTTCTCTCTTTATCTTCTCCCTCTCTTCTCCACTTGCCCCCCCCCCCCTCCTTTCCCCTCTCTTCTGTTCTTCATCCCTTTCTTCTCTTCTTTTCCCCCTCTATTTTGCTGCCATCTCTCCTCCTCAATCCTGTCCTCTCTCCACCTCTCCTCTCCCCATGGAGTGTGTGAGTAATGTCGGTGTAAGAAAACAGCGTCCAGCGGGGGGACGTGTACTACATCATTCAGATTTACCACCCCCATCTGTTAAACGACACTGGGGACAGACGCATCGGTACTTAAGATCAGCCACGCACCGCCATGACAGACGCTGTCAGACAGCAGGTGGACCTGTTGGATAGCAAGACACACACACACACACACACACACACACACACACACACACACACACACACACACACACACACACACACACGCACTAGCCAGTCCCTCACCCCATCCTCAGGCCAAGGCTACCTAACGGCTGTTTATGTCTGAAAAACAAGACAGGCAGTTGAGATAGATTGCAGCAGGTTTGAGTGTGAGAGTGTGTGTGTGTGTGTGTGTGTGCATGGGTGTGCGTGCGTTTGCTTGTGTCTGTTAGGGTGTGTGTGTGTTTGCATGCCTGTTTGTTGGGGGGGGGGGGCGTTGGTACAAGGAGGGGAAAGGTAGAAGCATTCAGCTAATAAATGTCAGACTGAAGGGAGGAACCACTTACAGAGTCAAAAGCCTTTTCCACACAAGAGATGCGGCACGGCGCTTATGTTGACATGTAATCTCTCGCCGCTGCCGTAGCACACACGATGCCACAGGCCCTGTCAGAGTAGTGCTGGTCAAATGCCAAATCAGTGAGGATGATGATGAATGCACTGGGAGAACAGAGGCTTGGCTAATCTTGTTGATTTTAGAAGCTTGGTGATCCTCACTGTGTCTGACTGACTGTTTAATCTTGATGTAGAGGTGATATAGAGGATATCTTCGCAAGACGATCTTTGGAGATATTTAATTTCTCTCGCTTGTACATTTATTTATTTATTTATCTGTTTATTTATGTTTATTTATTTATTAATTTTTGGGTTGAAAGCTTGCTTATCCTTTGAAGCCATCTGTACAGTTTCCCAGTCCTCTATTTTAATTTTGTTCTCTCATCATTAACTGTCATCCCATTTTAATGAGACATCCATGACTGGCAGCTCCTGATCAAAAATAACACATAAGTTTAATTATTGCTACTTTTAATTAAGGAGTTTTAATTAGCTCAACTAGTGCAGTGTTGTTTTGTCTAAAATGCCTTCCAAAACTTTCATTGTGACTCGTGGCTTTGAATGCATGATACTGAAGTTGTTTGGTTTTAATCTGCATTTGACTCAAAAATAATCCTTTTTAAAAGGAAAACTTGTCCTGTTAGATTCGTGGTTTCAGCACATAGCTTTGCCCTTCACTATATGCTGATAGAGAAGAGCGTTGGGCAGAATAGGAAGAGAGAGAAAGACAAAGAGCAGAGAGAGAGAGAGAGGGAGCAAGTAGGAAAGGAAAGAAGAGGCTAAACATGGCAGGGTTGTGCAGGTATCGACAAAACGTCACAGCAGAAATTAGAGGCGCCTAACAGCTCTTGGAGGGCAGCTCTTCTACGCGTCAAAGCCAAGGCTGCTCTTGGCAGGTTGAGCATGTGCTGACTGCAATTTTGCTGGACAGAAACTCATTGCCCCCCCCCCCCACACACACACACCTCTTTAGATGCTACCTTTTTGTTGGCTCAAGGGGGAAATGTTTATGCCTGTTTCAACCCCTCCTACTACCCCTCCTCCCAACACACACACACACACACACAAACACACACACACACATCAACAAAATCAGTGGAGGTGTTGTCCCTGTTGGCTTTTTTATGCAGAATGTGACCTTGAGGCATTTTGTTTGTATAAATGCAGACTTTTGTGTCTCTGAAAGCTGGTACTAAAATGTGCCACCTGGTCGAGCAAATGGAGCCCAACCTGTAATAAATGCATCTCATCACACTTGGCAATTTGGACTTTTTTTCACACTGCAGATGTTTATGCTGTTTCATCTACTCCTCTCTCTCTCTCTTCAACTCTAATCTCTCTGTCAGTTCTAGTCATGTATGATGACGGTGGCACCTTCTCAACTCAAGGAAGTGAGGGAGACATAGAAGGAGATGCTGATCCTTCAAGAGGGCGATGTTTCCTATTTGCATAAGAATTACATTAGACGCACAGGAAAGACAGTGCAACGTCAAGTAAACCAAGACTTGGCTGATGGGAGTGGGAAAAACAGTGAATAATGTCTTGTGTTTTGGGTCGTCAGTGCTATTGTTGCTTTCACTATGCATTTGTGATATGAGTGTTTGTGATAACACAAGTCTGCTCAAGACACAATGATAGCAGGGTATAAAGCAATGTTGTATCTAAAACATGCATGCAAGTAGGTGAGATGAAGGTGAAACAGAAACACCTGGGGCATGTACGTCTTTTCTCAGGAAAGTCTTTTTCTTCTCTAGTTATTTTTATTTGCTTGTCTGCAGTCACACTTGTGCAGAGTAGTGTGGAGAGTCCTCATCAGTCAGTGAAGTTCATGTGTTTCACGTGTACGTGTGTGTGTGTGTGTCTCTCACGTCTGAAATGACAACGACAAAGGAACAGCCTCCAGACAGGTCCAGCACCACACAAAAAGCCCGGGTAGGCCCGTTACCGCGGGAGACATGATGACTGACAGGCTGAGAGGGAAGGGGACTCAGCTGGTGTTGGTAAAGACACGTCGTCGGATCGCCATGGCAGCCATATGATGAATTACCTTTTGGTTCCTGAGTGATGCCGGCGATGCTGAATGATGCCAATGCTGGATTGTTCTGTCAGAGGGTCACTGAGTGCTGAGGAGAGAAAGGGAGTAAGGGAGGGGAGAGAGGGGAAAAGAGAGTGAGAGATGGGGAGAGAGAAAGAGAGAGCAGGAGAGAGAATGAGGATGGAAATAAAGAAAGGACAATAGGACGGAAACATTAAATGGAAAACACTGAAAGACAATTCAGTTATTATTTTTATTTATTTGTTTTTTTGCCCATAGTTTTTGGAAATGAATCCTTGTCAGGATCAGAACTCATTTGCAGGGAAGTATCAAAGATGACTTAAGTGTAATGTTTGATGTTTGATAATGAAATAGTTGTTCATTGTCATGCAGTGTTAATGGCATTGTTTTAGCATACTTGTGTCTGACATAAGCAATGTGAGAGAAAAAAGAAAATGAGAGAGGAAAAAAAATGAGTGATTGAGATTCTGTGTGACTATATGTGAGAGCAACAGAGAGGGTGAGAGAATATTGGTTCATATGTGCTTGTGACTTCAAATGAGAGCTACAGAGAGCAAGAGGAAGAAAGAAAGAGAGAAGGAAAAAGAGATTGTGATCTTTGCCCATCTCATGCTCAAACGCTCTCTGACAAGCTTGTCTATAGGTCTCTCTCTCTGTGTGTGTGTGTGTGTGTGTGTGTGTGTGCATGCATGTGTGTGTGCCTTTTTCCCACCTCAAGTTGGGAGCAGCATAACTCTCAACTTCAGTCTTCTTCTAAGTTTGTGCTATGTAGCCATTATCTCCTGACAGCTCGACTGAACTCCTGACACCTATTGAACATGGCTTCTGTGCTTTGTTCCCTCTTCCAATAAAATGCGGAGGCATTGTCACACTTTCACATCCTCCATAAAATTCTCTCATTGGTGTCACACTTGCACATGTGTGCCTTTTTATTTTGCCTGAGATGCAGACATCTGGGAAACAAACTGATGTGATTATTATGGTTAAGGGGCCTTTGTGATTAGACAGGTCAGGCTCTCTCTCTCTATGGGAGCGAAAGTGCTCAGGTGTGCCCAGGGGCCTGGTCCAGTTTGACAGTAAATGTTTGCATTTAACCTTGAAATATTTTTAAGCATTTTGTTCCAGCTCTCCCTACAGCTGTAGCCTTATTTCAGAGGGTTCTCCTTATCAGGTCCTAGCCAGACCGTAAGAATGAGGAAGTACATTTGATGTGTCGTCGCAGTGTGATAAATAAATAAATAAAGGGGTGATTCCCAGTGTGTCTCAAAGATAGTAGCTGTCTCTGATTAGGCATGGATGTGGCAGATCACAATCAGAACCTATGCTGAGACTGATGCTGAGATTCTATCTGGATCCCAGGCACGTATTAGTGCCAAAATAGTGACTGCTATCTCAAATGTCCATTTATGAGTAAATGTTGCCTTGCATGTCCAGTGATAATATGTATGTCTGATTTGGCATCAGTGTGGAAGATCAGTTCTGTTTTGGGTCTTATATTCTATCTGCATGCCAGTCATACTACCAAAATGGTGACTAACTGTTGAAATAAATAACTTTCGTTTCCTGAAAACAGCAAATTTTTTTGAAAGAGCAACTTTAGCATAAAGCCATCTGGTCTTTCCCCCTTGTCAATGACAATGGTCTTATCTTCTGCAGTCTCCTACACACTGTAATGTGCAACCTTGTAGTGTTGAAATTGATATATGTAAAACAATAAAAACTGCAAACTTGTGCATTCTCATAGGAAAATGCTTGTTTAGCAAATTATCATTTTGATGGCTAATCATTACAATGAACTAATGAACCAATCATTTCAGTGGCACTGGAACTCTTAAGCCTGAGAGTACAGACAGTTTCTTTGGCATATTACATTTGACTGACACTTCTGTGTCTCTATCCACAGCTCAGACGACTATTACGAATACGGACACGGCATCAGTGGGGAGTCCTATGAGTCATACGGTGAGTTCCTCCTCCGACTGTCTTGTAACAGGATTAAAACGATTAGTCCGTCCACATTACGCACGGATTTGCAGTTTATTAGCTCCAACGCTGCCGATTCCTGGCATAAACAGCGCTTGTTATCTCCTGTGATCAGAGCTGTCATCCTAGTCGACTGATAGCAGGATTCGGGCGGTTTTAACTCTCGTTGCCAAAGCTGATTCTCAGATATCTTATGCACCAGTGCATGGATGTCTACCACAGCACATGACAAAATACGATCACATTAGTATATGGACCAGTGAGGATATTTCACTGAATAATACATCTGGTTTGCAAGATTAGAAATAAATAAAAGAAATCAATTTACCATAAATCAGAATGTAGATTTAAAGATTAACCTCTGGATTCCTAGAGATCAGTAATCTAGTGACAGTAGTGGAGCAAAGTCACCAATACTAACATAGACTAATGTGCTCTAATTCTGTGCAGGATCTCAGAGAACATGAGTAATCTGATATTGGCCAATTAAACTCCAAACAAAAAAAAGCACAAGCGTTTAATCTTAAATCATTATTACTTGAAAGACTGTGTGACTGTAAAATCAGAGAGCTCAAGCTCCAATTTGTGTGTGCATTTCTGTGATCAGCCGCCTACTGATCCAGAGTTCTTTATGTCACATAATAACATCATAACTATAATGACTATTATAATATTTACGCTAAATGTAATTGGTGGTAATCATTGTGGCTGATTAATTTTATTTAGTTTTTGGGTTTATTTTCAATTGGTCCGCAAGCTGTGTACAGCACAATTGTAAACACTGATTAAAATGCAATTAGTAATCCAGATTTACAAACACAGAAAGAGTCACTCTCTGGCATTTGAAACTCGAGCCATAGAAATTGGCATTGTCATTTGGATAATTTGTTCAGATTTAATTGGACAGAGAGATAAAGGAGTGGAAGAAAGAATGGAATCACAACTCAGTTAGAACTCCTCACTCTCGGCGTGCTCTACAAAGATGCTGAATAAATCCAGGACAGCATTTACTGTTCAATCCCATTATGGCACAAAACAAGGGATACTTAAGGAACTTGATTAACTCAAAATAGAGGTAAATAGAAGAGACTCATATTTCTCTCATTTATTTGCCATATAGTCTTTTTTTTACCCTGTATTTATCACTCTCATACTATTTCTGCTCTCTCTCTCTCTCATCACCTCTTCTCTGGCTGTCTCCAACACCCTCCGTCTCTCTTTCTCTCCCTCTACCCACACACACACACACACACACACACACACACACACACACACCACACACTCTCTAGATGCAAACAAACACCTGTTTACATGGCCTGCTGGGAGGGCTAAAGAGAATCCAGGCTGACAGTTCAAAGGAGAGGTACCAGATCAGGGCGACTGATCCTCGCCATCCTTTTCTCTCCGCTCTCAAGGGTGTGGTGGTCAAGCCTTTCTTTAAAGTGACAGGTCTAATTAATGGCTATTGGTGCAGGCGTCCACACGAAAGTGAGGGTGTCTGTAGGGAGCGACCACAAACACACACACACACACACACACACACATACACAAAGCCTGTAGGCATATACATACAGAGAAATACAACAGACTCACTCACTCACTCGCTCATGGTTTGATGCAGGCACGTACACACACACACACACTCACACACAGACACACACACACACACACAGCAGGCCTCGGCCTTAGCTGTCTGTGTCCAGGGCGAGTCTCGGCTGGTTGGAGATCACACAAAGGCCGCCATCGACTGGGCCACTTCCCTAAAGACTGGCCTGACTATGAGCTAATGGTGATCGTAACCTTTCATCTGGAGATTCTCTGCACATATACACACACAGACACACACATACACACACTCTCATTCACAGGCGCACACACACTGCTTTTAAGTGGGCTGTTTGATCCGCTCGCTCACCGACACAAATGGTCCCTTCTTCCCCACATTCAAGGGCAAGTGGGCGAGAAAAGATCTCTCCTCTCCTTTAGTGTGGCAGAACCCATGGGAGCACCATCAATTTGTTTGTTACTTAGATGAACCACCAAAAGAGGTTCTGTGTGAAGGGAGGCCATTTTGTGCTGGTTGGCCATCCCTGGGAAGATTAAACAATGGTTGGTGTTTGTTGAGCGTTATCTCATGTTTGTTTTTAATCATTTGAAATAATATAGGGAGAGAGAGAGAGAAAGACAGAGAGACAGAGAGTGAATTAGAACTAGGGGGAAAGCGAGAAAAAAAGAAAGATCTAGAAATATCTAGTCTATATAGAAGAGGATGTCCTGTCATGTTGATGCCATTTGACCTTTTTCTTGAATGAGTTGTTTATGTAAAACATAAAACCCATTTAACCCATTCTCATGATGTTACACTAAATTCTTGCCAAAACCAGGTCCCTTGGCCTGATAGACCTGATTTCTGATTTCTAATTCTGTGTGTCCACCTCGTCCACAGGCCAGGAGGAGTGGACAAGTAAGCGCAGCAAGGCCCCCTCAGCACGGACCACCAAAGCTGTCTACCGGGAACAGCCCTACAGCAGATACTGAACTGTTCTCCCAAAACACCCCCCCCCCCCCACAACCTGCAGAGACAACGTCATGGGTCACACCCCCACCCCCCACCCCCCTTAAGTAATGGATTTTCTATGGACTATCCCACCTCCTTTTTAGAATAAAAGAAAAACTAAATAAAGAAACAAAAACAAAAAAAGCCACAATGCAAATGAAAAACAAACCCATCCAAACGGGAGATGAGAGAGGAGAACCAGCCCCTGATTGATTGTAAACTGGGACTGAGAAAGGATGTGGAGAAGGATGACAATATTACCATTACTTATTCCCAACAAGGACTAAGAGGACCGCTGTGCGATTAGATGAGTAAGCAAGTAAACTCTTTGATTCTTTACAGCATATAACACTACTGGGAAACTGGGTGAAGTAGAAAAGGGTTGAAGTTCTTTTAAGGTGTTACTTATTTAGCCTAGTAAGGTGAGAAGATTATGTACAGTAGAAGATGTCTTTTTTTCCCCCCCTGCTAACGGGTGAGTCGTTTTCAATGTGTCCCTTGTAAATTCTACCTATTGAGATATTTAGAGGAGAGAGAGTCAAAGGTGAAATCATATGATGCACATATTGTTGTATTTCTTTAATTTTTTGTAATTGAAAGTATTTCAGAATTAAGGGGCTTATAGAAGCATGTCGTGAAATATCATTGTGCAAAATTGTTTTTTATTATTATTATTATTATTATTAATTCAAAAAATGAGGGAAAAAAACTCTTTACGTGCTGTAAATGTTTCAGATTTTTTGTTCAACATTCTGCCCATTAATCATCCTTATAGTAGGGTCTTTTTTTCTCTCTCTCTCTGTTGTTACCAGAAAATAATTCACCTGCATAGGCGCTTTCAGTATGTTTTTGTGTCTCCTTATCCTGAGAGATTCCACTCTATCAGGTATAGTGTAGAAATGCTGACTCATAAAAGCAAGCTGAACCCCACACTGATAATAATCCATTTCCCATATAAAATGTCAAAAAAAAAAAAAATATCAGTGTAATTCAGGTAAGGCTTTTAGTCTTGATATATAAGTAGGAGTATTATCATTGTGAGCTTGTGTAAGCCCTTTAATCCTCACTATTTGGATGATGCTGTAATAAAATTTTTGAAAGAATATCTATGTGTTTGGGAAGAACCTCTGTTTTTAATGCTTACTTTGAGGAAAAGCTCAATAATTTAAACTAACATATAACTCATCACTAACTATTTTTTTAATAAAATGTGTTGAGGATCTTGTTCTAGTACATGCATTTACGTGGTAGGATTTTAAAGACAATGTAAAATTGCTTAAAATTCAATAAAAAAGGAGTTTTAACAGCATGCAGAGCAAATCCCACTACGTTTCTTCAAAAACTGACATCAGAGGCAGCAGATAATGTAGTCACCATTTTATCTACAGAAATATGATTAATTTATCTAATCAATTCTTAATGCTGCACAGAATTACCCATGGGATTAAAATAGACCACCAGTCTACTTTAAGACTGTAAGTGATGAGATATTTAGATAGTCCAGAATGTATTTCTTCATCCTATTTTCACTTGCTCTGATATCTGTGTCTTGTTCTTAGTTAGGCTGAGATATCTAGAAGGCACACAGCCAAACCAACCCAATTCTGGCCATGTTCAGCTGTGGGTTTTGTGCATTATACAACAGTTAAAGCTCAGATAAGTAGTCCAGAGGTTTAAATGCATTTGTAATACCTCCCTCAAGACTTGTGTGTGTTCTTTTATATGCAGTTCTATGGCCTTAAGAGATGTCTATGATTTGGCCACAGAAAGAGCAATGCCTTTTCAGCAGCAAGAATTTCCACACAGTTCTAACTGAACCATCTGCTTTTAGTAAGACTGATAAAGCAAGTAATGATTCTATAATATTATAAGGCATCCAGAGTACTTAAGTGTTATCTCTTTTAATGCACCTTTTGAGGTTTGTTTCCCTTTGGAGGACGAGAGGTTTGGAAGGAGAAGTGGGAGGACTTCCTTTTTTTCTGTTGTTGTTTTGCTGTCTCTTCCTACTTCTGGTCATGTGACCTCTCCCAGTGTTCTAAAGGGCCCCGCCCCCCCCTACACTCTAAATGACCCTCGCTGACCTCCGCAGAGAGAGGATGGCAGTAGCTGTTTAAAAAGACCTCCGTTTGACAAGGTAACCGAATCTAACCCGCTTAACTGCTCTCTTAATGAAACTCTAATGGCATACAATAAACATAAACACTCAAGTCCAAATAAGGAAGTGTTACTAATAAGATCACTTCATTTCCTCTTGTCTCGTTAAAAGTTAAAAAAAGAAAAAAAAATACAAGAAAATAAAAGCCCCCTTTTTATAGTGTGTCTGGGGAATAATTAGACGTGATTAAAACTGGTAAAAAGAATTATAAATAGATGTAATATTCTCTTAACATCTTGCACATATAATAACGGTATTATAAGCCAGTGATAAAGTGTTCTATAGTGCTATTAAAAATGGCTTTTGAATGAACAGAACTTGGTAAAAGCATAGACCTCTACCAGATATCTCCATACTTCTATTGGCATCTTTTGTTTTTGTTGTTATGGCCTTGATCAATACATTTGTCAATAATTTTGGTCTCATCTTCTTTTCTAGGACTATATCCAGTGAGTCACCCTTAACGCTGGAAGGCCACTCTTCACAATCAATTTATGGGTGAGTTTGATAAAGTGTGTTTAAAACTAACATACTAACTACATTTTATAGTTTTTATAGTTAGTTATTGCTCTGTATAATCACTCAAAATGTACAATCTGAATTCATGCAATTCCACAATGTGAATTTAGGTTTTGTGAGACATACAGTTGAAATCCTCATAATTATTACAGCTACAAAAAACAACACATTTTTTCAGTTGATATGAGTTCAGATTCAGAAACACTCCTGTGGTTCCACATATCTACCAAACCACAGTCTCATCTCTTTTCCCGATAAAAAACATGGAGCTCGGAGAAGTGGTCAGCATCTGTAATGTCTCTGCTTTTAGCACCCTCCTTCTTGAGCTCTCCTTCCCCTGTTTGCCCCTGGACATTTTCCCCTTCAGAGAGCACTGAGTCACTCTGGCTCTTTTGCGGCCAGAGGGGAGAATCTGTTTGATCTTTCTCCTCATACCATCACCCTTCAGCACAGTGGCACAAACAAACTTGATTGTCTCTGTACGGTTACCCCCCCCCGCCAATTATATTCCAGCCCTTCTAAGCTGGTGCTTATCACCTCCATCCACAGGTCTCCACAAGCATCTCTTCTGATGTGGTTCAGTTATCTCCCCATAGCCATTTTCTGATTTCTTTTTTTTCTATAAGAGGAGGAATCAAGCTGTCAAGGTAAACAAAAACATTCCAAGTAGCTTGTTGTGACCCCTTAGTGTTCCTTTGACTATTTTTGGTAACTTAGTAATCAGAATTGGGGATATCAGTCCATACCTGCTTCATAGTACTTGAATGCATGCTTAAACAAAATGTTTATTTTTTTTCAAACAGCATTTGTTTGTCCTTGTTTTAGATAGTATTACCAATAATTAGTATAATAATTTTGACCCTCAACAAGACAAATAATTTAAAGTACCTGTTGTTTCTTCTATAAAGGCACAAACATGCATAGCATACATATACTCACAATCTTTTATTCATATGCACATGCATGTCCTAGAGCAGGTATTTACTTTATGGCGAGTGATCAAATCTTGATGTTTACTACAAAATGCACATCATTGAGCGTGACACCACTGTGTTGTGAATGACTGCACTGCTGCCAAAGTCCTGTGGCTCCACCAGATCAATAAGCCCCAAGGGCCTCTTCCAGTGATGCATCATACAAGCCCAAATCCACTGAGGGAAGATAGGACTAGAGACAAGGAGATGCTCTAGAAGCCTCTTTGGGCGATCTCTACCTCCACTCTTCTCCCCCTCTCCCTCTCTCCCTCTCTTTCTTCCTCTCTCTTAATCCTCTCTGTTACACCACTCTACAATCCTCCCCCTGAGCACCCTGCTCTCTTTCTCTCTCTCCCTCGCTCTCGTTTTCTCTTTCCCCCTCTCTGTTCTCTCTTCTTTCTCTCTATCTCTGTTTTTCTCTCTCCCGCGGTGTCTGGCAAGGGTGCTGGCACCCCTTTTGTGCCCGAGCGATTAGTGTCCTCCAGCACTCCCAGAGGACAAGGGGCTTTGTGCCACGTATACCCTGACAGGGGCGCTTTCAGGCGGCATGAGCATGCCAGCCAGTGCTGCCTTTGTAAACCCCAAAGAGATAATGACTTATTGATTGTTTTTGACAAAATCCATTAGCTCCACCAAATGCTTGACTAAATGTATCTCCAAGAGGAACATATGTTAAAAGTGATTAAAGAACAACGCTCTATTTTTTAGTGCCTGTGTTTGTTGATGGTTGCTGTTTGTTTTGCTGTTTAGATATATTGTTGCTTATGAGCTTGGTTTGATGCTCTCTCTCTCTCTCTCTCTCTTCTTCATTTCCAGGGTGTTTCCCAGCATAAAAGAAACAGACCAGCCAAAAATCTTCAGTCCTGAAGAATGCAACAGAGGATGGCACCATACTGGGCTAACAGTAATCACCAAACCAATGCAAGACCAGAGGACACAACCAAAGACATTCATCTTTTTTTTCTCTCACATCACCAAATCCCCATTCCCCACTGTCAGAGGCGACAGCCCGGCCTGCATAAGAGGGCTCAGAATGACAGCATCTTTCTGAGACACTATCGAAGATGTTCATACCCTGCCAGAAAACCATGGAAAGAGTGCTAAAACGTGTGTGTGTGTGTGTGTGTGTGTGTGTGCGTGTGCGTGTGTTAGTGTGTTAGTGTGTTGTGTGTATGTGAGAGAGAGAGAGCAAGAGAAAGAGTTTAGTGTTTGAGAGTTTTGTGTGTGATGTATGTGGGGGTGGTGTTAATGTGTATATCAATCCCACCCTCTCCCTCACACATTCACTGTGATCTTCCTCTTGCCGTCTCTTTCTCTCTCTGGCTTCTGCTCCCAGAGGGAGAGAGGCTGTGTAGGCTCCCTAATGGAGTTCCACTTCCAGGGTGGTGGTGGTGGTGATGTCATTTTCGTCTGGGCTGGATATGGAGTCGTCTGGAATGTGTTCTGAGTGTTTTCCTGTTTAAAGACTTAAACTTGCCCATACATTTTCCCTTCCGCATACATTTTACAGTAGTGTGAACTGACAGTGAACCCACTTAGCTGAGCGCATCTAGCTCAGCTGTCTGGTAGCTAATGGGAAATAGTGTCCTCTCCCTCCACACACACACACACACACACACACACTGCCATTGTCTTTCAGATCCGCACAGAACCTTACACAAGAAAGACGGCAAGAATGGATTAATATTGCAGTGGGCCTTCAACACATCACCAGATTGCTAGAAATGACACTTTCTAATTACATTCTTGTTTTGTTCATTGTGGAATATCTAATCCCCTTCCGATGAGTAAATCATAGACCTCCAGTGCCTTACTGTGAATCAACTGGCCTCCTGCACCTCTTTAAGAGGAAGCACTGTCAACATGGAGTCAGAGTGTAATGAGAGTACTTAATGTGGTTGTGTCAAGAAGATTTTTTAAAGTATTATTCATTTTTAAATATATCATTTTTTTGGTGTGGTAATGCTGCTTTTGCCTTTGAAATCGAACTGGCCATAGCTTATAGTATTTGCCTGTTGGATGACAGGAGTTAGCTAAATAGCTTAATGCTTCAGTTGTACTACTGTTATAGCAATACGTTTCAAATACTGTACTGTATGTTGGTTTTGGGTGATTTTTTAATGAATCAGAAAAACTCATGTGACACCTGGCATTCTTTTTACTCAGACAATGACAAATAGACAGGTGCTCCCTCAAAAAATACAGTATCTCACAAAAGCAACTACACCCTTCACATTTTTGCAAATATTCTGTCATATCTTTTTATGGGACAACACTGTAGAAATGAATCTTACATACAACTTAAAGTAGTCATTGTACAGCTTGTATAGCAATATAATGTTGCGCCTGAAAATAACCCAACATAGAAGCATTTGCATCTAAACAGCTGGCAGCGAAAGTGAGTACACCTCACAGCAAACATGTCCAAATTGTGCCCAAATATTTTGTTTGAGAACCATTATTATGCACTGCCCTATGCACCTACCTCTGACATCACAGAGCTGGAGGATGTTAGACACCTTGCTTTCCTCCACCTTCCACTTAAGGCTGCCCCACAGGTGCTCAAATGGGTTTAGGGATTTGGCCAGTCCATCACCTTTATGGCAAGGTAGTTGTCATCTTGGAGGTGTGTTTAGGGTTATTATCATGTTGTAAAACTTCCATTCCACGCGTGCACCAGTTTCAAAAGAGAGGGGACCATGCTCTGCTTGGAATTCATGTTTCCCTCTATGAAGTACAGCTCCCCACTGCCAGGACCACTCATGGCACCCAAGATCATGATGCTACCTCCACAATGCGTGACTTTAGGAACTTTAGGAGAGGGACAGTTGTCATCCACCAGCTCTGTGATGTCATCATGGAGTGGGAGAAGATTGAGTTCAAAGACTCACTTTTGTGAGACACTGTAGATCTTCCCTTAAAAGAATGTGCCCAAGATATAGATCTGGCTTATGCACACCTCTTTTACTTCACCTCCTTGATCCGAGGAATAAGAAAGATTTAAAAAAACTCACTTGTCACTTTGGAGGCAGCATAGTACCTTTATGGGATTTAGACAACCTTTCTATGATAATTAAATAAAACATAAAAGAGTTGAGTGCCCTGTGTGTGTATTTTAAGTTGACTACTATGTTCCTATATTCTAGACCATTTAGTACTTTTACTGTGTTGTCAGAATGCTTTTTACCCCCAGCGTTACCCTTCCCCTCTCATCTCCCTAGAGCTCTCAGGAATCATGGCGGCCCTTGGCCTGCCTCCTTTTCCTTCTCCCCAGGAAAGATTCCAGCTCTCTGGCTCGTAACAGTTTAATGTCCTCTACGGCAGACAATAGTTTTCCATTAGGGAAAGTGATTCTTCTCTGGTGTCCAAGCCATACCACCACCTTCCCTCAGTCTGCCCCCTCTCGTCACACACACACACACACACACAACCCCCCACCCCCTTTCCCCCCAGGAGACATTGGTGCTGAGAGCTTCTCGTTGCATCCATGTGTCCCTGCTCGACCTTCACGGCTCCCACGTCCCCCTGGGCCGAGTGTTTTCTTTTCTCTCTCTCTCTCTCTCTCTTTATCTCTCTCTCACTCTTTCCAATGAAGGGCTGGCACGAAAAGCAGCTAGCCCCCGGTGAAACAGCAGCGCCTGAGGTGACACCACTGCAGCTGCCTCTGCTGTCGAGAGAGACAGAGTGAGAGAGAACGGCAAAGGCAGAGAGAAAGAAGAGAAGGTAGGAACCTAAAAAAGAAAAAACGATATATAGATAGAGGTAGTTTTTACTATTAGGGTATAGGATGCATCTGAGAAGGCTGAGTGACTTTACTCTGCGCAGTGACTTTCCTCTGTGCACCTCTCTCACAGCTTTAAATGAAATACCCTAATGAGATGTTTCTGAGGCTCAGAAACTCAGCAAAGCAAAGTAGTGTCCAAAGCTTATACAATATTTTAGCCTGCACAGTGATGAGAAGGGACCACAACAGCTAACTTTCCTTTGAGAAAAGTATATGTTAGAGTAGGAATGCAATATGCCATTCCCCATTTCCAATGTGTTTTTGTTTTTTTCTGCTCTCTAGAATTTACTGAATACAGATCACTCATCATTTGCTATTTTGATTAGGAGGCCACAAATTTCAGCAAATCATTGAGAGCTAACAAGCAAATGTCTTGCAGCACCCAGCATCTACAAAGAGATGCCGAGAGTCTCTCATTGATAGTGTATTAAATACTTTTCTACTCACTTTGTGCCTTGTAATTGGGCCTAAGAGTCTGCAGGAACCCATTCCCTTTTAATTTCATAATTAACTCGTGTGCATCTCAATCTGTCCTTGATTAAAGTGCTGTGAGCTGTCTGGCTTCAAAAAACACCATGTCTGAACCTCTGAGGAATTGAGGGAATCATTCTCAATGTAAACTCAGTGTAAATCACCTTTCCTCTAAGTTGGGCCTAAAGGCAGCTGTTTGTGTGTGTATGTCTGTCTGTCTCTGTGTTAGTCTGTCTCTGTGTATCAGTCTGTTTTGTGTGTTGGAAAAAAACATGCTACATTTCTCTGTGCTGTTAGTTAGCCATTGTCAATAAACAAAAAGTATTTGTGTTCATTTCATGATCTCTTTATTGTCAAATCCATACACAGTAATTGTGTGAGACACATGCCCTGCTTGGAGGCATGGAGGAGTCCTTGCTCTCTCCATAATTCAGTGTAATTAAAAAATGACACATTGAAGACTTGCATCCGCAATTAGGGGGAAGTGATTCATTTGTAAACCGGTGGGGAAAACAATTGATACAGCGTAATTGCAATCAATGCCATGCTTAGCAGGGGCTCGTTTGACTCTCAGATCAAATTGAATTTCTCTTTTTTTTGAAAGATCCCACCCTGCAAAATACCAACTCTTTGGCAGATTGCAGAGAGCAAAATCAGTGTCTTCTGAAGTGTCTAGGTTGGTCATTAATGCAGGGTTTTTTTTTTTAAGTGGGATTAACGGAGTGTGGGAGCACTACTAAATTACAGACGTTTTAATTAACACTTTCATATTGAGGCTACCTTCATCAGCAGCTTTTTTTTTAAAGACATTTTGCCTCAGGGCTGCTGAGGGACTTTTTTAACACTGCCGTGGAATTACAGTACTCAGACTAGCCATTCATCTCAATGGCAGCCTACTCTCTGGAATAGAGAGAGCCTAACTTCAAGGTAAATACTTTTTTTCTGTTGGAAATAGGGGGCAGCTATAGGTAAACCATGATGGAGTCTGGATGGCTTACTGAAACATCAAAAGTGTTGGTTATTCAGATGTAGTGTTCTTTACAGTGCCCCCTCAAAACAATATCTCCAGATCAAACATGCACTGTAGCAAGAAGTCCCCCCCCCCCCTCACAAAAAAACTCAAAAGCTTTTTAATATTGTATATTCTGGCACTGTTGCCATCTGAGAAGGGTCTATGTAACAGCTTTCATTTTTTTTTCTCTTCAAGATGTAAATATGACCTTTCATCTTCTAGGTCCCATCATTTCCCACGCACTGGACTTTGAAGTTTGATACGCTAGTTTTAAAAGTCTGTCTGTGCTCCCGTAGAAAATAAATAGAGGTAGCTCGCCGCTGTGCTGTTGTTGAATATATCAGCACTCACAACGGTGTAGTGTGCTGTATATATCTATACCATAACTTCACTGTTACAGACATAATTCTGATGGAACGACCATGTCTCAATGAATGTGATCTGGGAACCCTTTGTAAGACTCGATGGAGAGTGTGGGGAAGTCTCAACTGTTTCTGTCTAACTTGATCGTCTGAGTTGAATACAATGGAAAAATTCATTCAACTTGGGCATGGTGGAATGGTGCAGTAAAAAAAAGTTTCGGAAGGTAAATATTCCTCTACTTTACAGAAACTTTGTCTTCAGCAGTGAACTACTCCTATTTTACTATGTATCTTCTTGATGGCCTCAACCAAATATATTTCATTAAACCAACAGTAATTAAACCACAGCCTGAAGAGATGTCAGAGGAAAGTCTGTTAGAATAAAATGTAATATTGACATGGTCGTTGAGTATATATGTTGAGGGCGGCAGGGGGGGGGGGGGGCTTCAAAGTTAAGGACAGCTTCATGTCACCTGTCAAAGGGCAAAGTGGCATCTGAAAGCCTTTGGAGATCCATGTATCATTTGTACCATCAGCTAGTCCTAGAGATCCTTAAAAGTATGTGGTGTCATTTTCTTTCCAAGGACAAAAGGAGACCTGTCGACTCCCCACCTTAACTGACTTGATGTGCAGAGGTGTCCAATTACAGATTACAGAGGGTAGACCTCATGCAATTCAGCTGTGTTGCAACAGTTGCCATGGATGGGTTTGTATATGTTCATGTTCACAACTATTCAAGTCTTCCACCACCGCATGGCTATCCTATTATAGAGAAGAGTAATTTATCCTTAGTTTCTTGATGCTATAGCCTAATACTATTTAAACGTAAACGTTTAATGGGTGACTTTGTGGCATTGGTGGAGGTGTTATTGTCAGACTACTGTAGAAGAAAGTGGATGCGGGGGTCTTTAAAATAATGGAAAGAAGAAATTATAGCTCTGCTACCTTTTTACTCCCACATTCTTCTTCCTCAAGAGGTCTGAAGCTCCGTTTCTGACATTTTGGCACAACTTTCTCAAGTCTGACATTTGAAACTTTTCCACATACTGACTGAAACTCTAACTCATGGTTGGTTAAGTTTGTCTGATCACTTTATATGGTAGTGTAATGAAGGAGCAATGAAGGTCATTTAAATTCATTTTCCATTTTGAAAAAAAAACACATCATACTGGCTGTGAAGAATTTCAGTGTCTTATGGGTGCGTTGTATAATGCGCATGTATAATACATATATTAAACTATTGAAATACTTTATACTTCACAGATATTGCTTGCTATGGTCTCAAGGGGTCATTTTCTCTCCATCTTCTATGGAGATACGGATATGGAATTAGGCTGACAAAGTGCTGTCAAATCTTTCAAATTTATTTCCATGGCAGTTCCTGAGCAAGCGTCATAGCCACTTCTGGGGCATCAAACTAAAAGGTCGACCCCCTGAGGCGAACATGTCAGATGACTGATGTCCACCCACTGGACTGCATTGGTTGCTAGAAATTACACCTACAACTGGATGATTGTGTCACTCATACAATGGTTTAGGAGAGTGATGTTGGATGTCACTGTGCTTTGTGTTGGTAAATGGCAGATGGTGGATAGAAGCTGCACTACAGGTGTAATCTATGCCAATTCTCTGTCTCTGTGCACCCTCAACTCTGATCACACCATGTCACGATCCCTCCAGGGATATCTTATTGATTTTCCCCCTCAGGCACATTTCTAACAAAGGGATATGCTTCAGGATAACATGACCATGTAAATATGGTCAATTAGACACTACCATTCGTAGATTTTGTAGACATTGTCGTAGACAATGGGTTGAGTAATCAGAGGACTGGGGTGAACTTAGTCTGAAGAACCTGCTCTATTGCTAACCCTAATCTCAACATCTCGAACAGTCCAACTATATTACTTGCAAATAAAATTGCCTATGTGGAGTGACATCCATCTTGTGGATATTAAAGTGACACGTCCCCTCAAGGCTGAAGACCTTTAACTCATTCCTGCTCTGGTGCCAACAGTTATGGTTGGCCTCAGTAATAATTCTTTTTGGGATCTAAGCTGAGGCTTTAGGACAGGATTGGTTGGAATTTCTTTGTGATCTTCCAAATGCCACTCACTCTCTTTGTACTCTCTCATACACATACAATTATATTTACATTTATGCATTTAGCAGATGCTTTTATCCAAAGCGACTTCAAATTTGTCAACTATCAATTACATCAGGGCCAGTCTCCCCTAGAGCAACTTAGGGCTAAGGGCCTTGCTCAGTGGTAAAACGGTGGCAGCCAGGATTCTGTGAATGTTTATTGTTCCCCATTTAAGAGACATGTAAAGCAGGGCTACTTTACTTAGAAATGACTTAATCAACAAATCATGGCCCTGAAGAGAGAAAGAATCATTCATACAAATGGAAGAAAAAAGAGGCCGCTATTTTACATCAACATCACAGTGTTTAACTTTATCAATCTTTGTTAAGAATGAACTAAGTAAAATTGCTGACAGTTTATGACTCTAATTACAGTTTACATGTAAGTTGGATGTGTTTATTTATTTAGTTATAATAGCTCAGTCAAGGTTGTATGTAGTTTTTGTAAGTATGTAGCTTTTGTAAGTAATACACAACAATACAGTCCAACTCCTCAGTCCTCTTGAAAATGCTATTCTTGGTGCACAAAAGCTCACTTAATTAGATTTTCAAAAAGTGCAATGAAAAAAAAAATCTCTTCCTTCAAATATAATTAAAACTGACAATACCTCTGAAATGGTGTCATTGAAAGGAAATGATGTGGGTGAGAAGGATTTTATTTGGCAATAGCTGATTCTCTGAAGAGCACATCTTGAGTGCACTAGATGCATTGAATAGCACAATCTGTTTGGACCAGATAGGACCAGATTTTTTTTCCCTATCCTGCTTTTGTGTTGTAGAGACAAGCTGTCCATTTTGTTTCAAGAAGGATGGAGGGAAACTGCAGGGAGAACACTGCATGAGAAAAGGATTCCTAGGTCAATGAATTACCTACCAATACTCTTTTGATTATCCACTACAGTGCAATTACACATTTTTCAAAAGTGAAAGGCTGGTGTTGATATATATATGTAACTGAGGGGTACGGAGTGTGTGACAACCAACAGTTGGAGTTACTGGAGTAGTCATATGATTGCTTCTCTAGAACTCTGAGCATTGAGGCACCAATGGTGGAACTGGTGGAACGTATGAGAACTGAGCTGTGCGAGCATGTGGTTCTTTCTGTTCTTAATGTTTTCCAGTCATTTATTTCAGTAAAAAACTGGAAAACAATAAATGGCTGAATGTAGAGAGAGAGAGAGAGAGAGAGAGAGAGAGAGAGAGCAATCATTATGACCCTATGTGCAATTTCTCAGGACTATGCCACTGGCATTTTGTTGCCATGGCAGTCCAGCTGGGCAAGATAAATGGAGAGAAAGACAGAGGGAGAAAGAGAGAGAGAGAGAGAATTACAAAATAGAGAGTTTGACGGGGGCCCTGCTTTCATTTCAAAAACACTTATTGGCATCGCCTCAAAGGTTGCACCGCCCGCTGCCCTACCCTTCAGCAGCTGTTGGCCCACATCAGTGTCATGACGTCTACCCCCCTCCTCCCTTGCTCCACCCAACCCCCCACCACCCAATTCCCTGTAAATCTCCCACCCCTCCTTCTGCATCTCTCTCTGTCCCTCTATCCATCTCTCTCTTTCTATGTCTGTCCTTCCCTCCTCTCTCACCCCCTCTCTCTGCCTTTCTGTCTGTCTCTCTTTTTATCTCCCATCCTTTCTCTACCTCTATCCTTCCATTCTCTTCTCTCTTGTTTGCCATCTTTATCCCTCTATTCTCACTTTCTCTCTCCCTCTCTCCAATGCGCCTGCTCCCCTGCCCTAATTGTTGCCTGAGGTGGGTGGGGTGTTGGCGTCGTCTGCCTGCTTGCCTGCTCCACAGCTGCTGAACCTGCAGGGAATGGACACATCACAGTGCTTCCATCATGCCTGGCATGGGTCAAAGGTCGCCAGTTGCTCCGATGGCAGTCTGGACTGGACAAGCTAAATGAGAACGCGTGGAGGAGGAGGAGGACAGAGGAATGACCCGACAGAGAAAGGATGGTATGGAGAAAGAGGGAATGAGAAAAAGACATAGACAGAGCCAGGCCACACAGATCCACAGATTAGAGAGAGAGAGAGCAGTAACAGAAACACCTGAAGAGAAAGAGAATGAACCATAAACGGAATAACAGTGTGGATAAAGAAGAAAACATAAATATGCACAGAAAGGAGAGAGGGTGCAGTGCATTGAATAGAAGAATGATTACCACTTCTGACTCAGTTACTCGCAATAACCTTGCTGATGTTGTTCCTTTGTCACCTAACTGCGTACAAGTTATTTCAGTTTGTTGACTCAATATCTGACTGATGATCAAGTTTTGGACTGATGATGAAAGATTAAAAGATCAGCTACATATGTGTATTTTCCTCTGGCCAATATTTGAGTAATGTTTCCCTTTCACAGGCCACAGTCACATCCAAGTGTCATTGGTGAAAATCCTGTCTCGCTGTGGCAAACAGATTGGCTCGGGCCCCTGACAGCAAAGGTCTGCCCTCTTTCCTGAGAAATGTGACATTTCTGACTATTGCAGCAGGAACCCTAGAGGCTTTGGTACATTAGTCCCAACTTAATGACACAACCATTAATTAGGAGGTAGAGCGAGAGAGAAAGCGAGAAAGAGAGAGAGACAGACAGAGAGGCAGAGCGAGAGAGTAAGCGAGAAAGAGAGAGACAGAGAGAGGGAGAGAGAGAGAAACGATCTGCAAATTACCCTCCTCCACCTAATCCATTTATAACAACGTCCGTATCCGCCAAAGATGGTATTCACACTAAATAGCTTTGCACTGTTGTGCTTTCCTGATGGATATTCTTTCGAGTGTGAGGAGCGGGGTTACAGCCAGGGCAAACAGAGGCAAGGATCATCATTAGACAAGAAACTGAACTGAACAGGACAGGTCCCTTCATTCAGTCACTGAATTATTACTACACTGTATTGACACCATCTTTGAAGATAAATAGTCTGGCTTTATTCTCAAGACGAGGAGTAAAGGGCCAAACTAAAATATAAATGTGTCCTTACACAGTATAGTGCATGAAGTAGATTCCTTTTTTGTATTTATTTGAGCGTTGATAATCATATGTTTTTACATTTACATTTTACATTTACTGCATTCAACAAGCCCTCAACCTTTCATGTATTCTGGAGCAATTACCATCAGTGTTTCTCGACCCCCGAGAAATGCCTTTGTCCTGCTATGCAACACATGGGATGTTGAGGGCTTGCTGGATGCAGTGGTTAAGGAACCTGGCTAGCAATGCTAGTGGCCTGGAAGTTGTGGGTTTGTTTCCCGGTTGCCACCGTTGTGTGCCACCATTGAGCAAGGCACCTACCCTAAGTTGCTAAAGTCTGACTGACTACATTTATAATAGTTTTTTTTCTGCAGGTTGGTGGGGTGGGGAGTGGTTGGGTGCGATACAAAACTTATGCAGTGTAGCACAACCTACTGAGAATCAAAAAATTGTCAAGTTGGCTGTTTTTTTTTCTTGGGGACACCGACACATAGTGCTAATGAAACTCGGGGAGTATTTACCCCTACTAGGTTTACAGCATGTAAGCTATTTTGGTCTGGGGTGATATCTTCACACCTTGTGCTTGATTACACAAATCATTATGTTAAAGAAGAAATTCAGACTATGAACATGCTGTTGACATGTATGTATAACTCATAGAAGCAAACCTGTAAGACTTGTGGTTCAAAAGATGTGTCAAGAGCATGAATGGACATTCATTTTCTTGCAGCAATTACATGCAGCAATGTGCAGTGGCCATATTGTGTACCGCTAGGCAGTGCATCTAGTTAGTCTTTCATTTTGTATGCTGAAAGGGACTCTTTACAACTTGCTTCTCTGGAGATGAAACTACACTATAAACTCCTGCAATAATGCTTTCTATTTCAGGAAGTGGTGCTTGTCCAATTCTTTGTGAAGTGTGCAAGTGGGGTGTCTAACATCCGGTTTGTGATGCATCATGATCATTTTGAAAGAAGTTAATAAGGGCGTCTGTAGGCCCCCTTTGACCTCTCTCCACTTTGAGCTTGGTGCAATAAGCAACCACATTGAGCTCTAAAATTAAGCCAGGGCATTATCACCAACACTCTCACACACACACACACATACACCAAGAGAGAAAGAGAGAGACACACACACACAGTCCCTGACACACTACTCTCTTCTTATGTCAAACAACAGCTCTGTGAGCACACGTTCGTCTTTGAGTGCGCTTGAATAGGGTTTTCAGAGTAGTGAAAAGGGATTGAGGAGTGTGTGTGTGTGCTTGTGCGTGTGCGTGTGTGTGTGTATGTATGTGTGTAGTGTGTAGTGGGAAGGGGGAGAGAGAAAATCCTATTTCACAGCTGACATTTGCAACCCAAGGACACAGTCGGCAGACAGAAAGCGAGCATCCCAGTCCAATCCACATTTCACTGTGAACGATACTTAATCTCAGCGAATTAAACCGCTTTAGCACGAGCATCGGGAGAGAGGAAGAGAGACGCGCGGTGACCAAGGCAGAGATTAGCGCCACGTGCTAAACCTTTTGCTCTGGAGAGCTTGTAAATTCCAAACACACACTCCTGTCAGGTCAAGACAGATTTGAATGAACAGAGTGATGGGGGAAAAAAGGTGAGTAAATTAATGAGAAATATGTAAATTGAAAAGATGAGATTCTTATTTTGAAAATAGACTTTGATGCTCTGAGGGCTTTTTCATTCTCTGCATGGGGTATTATCATTTTAAAAAAGGATTACAGGTATCAGAAATATTGCTCAATTGAGACGTCTTCAATTATAATAAAGCTGAAAAGGCTTGCTCCTGCAAAGCTACAGGCAATGAAAGCGTCTTGTCTGTTTGTTTCTCTTGATTATGATTTTCACGGGAAACAGAAGTGACGATGGGAAAGTCTGTTTTGGACTTTGAGAGAGACGGGAGATGACTTTTTAAAGGGGGAACAAAGGCATCCGCTGTGCCCCAAATATGCTGCCTCTTGCAGCTCTTCTGCATAGATGACTGCTGCTTACAGGAATAATTGCTTATTTCAAAGTGCGCTGCCAAGCTCTGATGTCTAGAAAGAATGACACATAATGCTGAATCCATCATTTGACGTATTCAAAGGACTCTCTCTCTCTGCGTGTTGTGTGTGTGAGTGCGTGTGTGTCTGTTCCAGGGCAGCATTATAGTTATGGCTATCCAGAGAAATGACCTTTCCATTGGCAAGTCATTAAGGGTCAAGAATGTTAAACCAGTTGAGCCATTTAATTGGTCAATTAGGCTGGAGCTGCCACATTTTCTACTGTTTCACACTGCAGTAATCCTCAGGCATGTTCGGTCAATAACACCTTAATACTATCAAATTAACACAGTGGAACATTATACATTGTTGATATCTGTTATACACTGCAGTGATTAGAATGCAGTGTGTTTGTTGCCGGATTGTAAAGGATTCTATAAGAAAGCAGATTCTCTTTTATTGAGAGATGTATGTCAGTTTTCAACCCCATGAGAAGCATCCACATGTGTATCGCTCTATGTTTACCTGTTTATATTTTACTTCAGCTTTTGAGAACTGAGCTACAGAGTGCAACATAAAACACACTGACATGTAGACAAATAAAGGCAGAAAGAAAAAAGAACCAACAATCACACACAAATCACATTTTCATCACAGTTTTCTCACAAACTGCCATGCTCTCTTCACTACACACAGCCCTCTCGGTAAAAGCATCTGTGAAAAAGAGACAGAGAGAGAGAGAAGTGAAAGGGAAGTTGCCCTTGCAGTCGACTAGCCAGTCATCTTCCCAGCACGTCAGATGACATCGCGGGGCTGACAGCTTTTTCAATCTTTCCATTATGCCCTCGCAAATAGCTATTTGCTACAAGCCGACAACCCAGTGACCTTCAGCGGAGAGCAAAGAGTAAACAAAAATGTTTTGGGACGGGAGTTCAAGGGAGGAGATACACACACACACACACACACACACACCACAGGGCACCACAGAAATGGAGGCCATAAGAGATGACGGGAGAAACGAGCAACATTTCTAAATATTCACCTCCTGTTTTTGAGTGGCCATCTGATAATGGCTATTCCTGCGTTTGTTATTCAGTGTCGTAACAAGTGCGCAAGCTGTCATCGTCCCCGTCATTTATTTAATGATCTGGAAATGCTCAAGCATCTTATGCCAAAAATTGACACTGTGCTACCACAGAGGTCATTTTGCTCTGTGTTTCCTCTCTTGATTCTTTGCTTTCCTTGCTCTTTTCCTGCTTGTTCTGAAGCCAAATCTAGCGATTTCTGTGATCAGGAGAGTCTACATATTCTTTAGTAATTGTGGTTGAAATGGTTCAGTGGAGGACATGGGTAATGGGCTAGGAGTTCCTCCTTTCTCTTGTTGCTGCAAAGGCCTCGAACCAGATGCTTGTTGGGAGTCATCCACCCGCGGGAGCACTTTCTGAATGACTGCACCTGGACGTGCTCTGAGGAGAGTAAGTAAGGAGTCGCCTAAGGGCTGTTTTGTTTGTTTGTTTGTTTTTTTTCATTGTGTAACACAAGGTGTGTGTGTGTGTGTGTGTGTAGTGTGTGTGTTTTTTGGCTCTGATAGGGGATGCCTACCTCAGCACTTTGCTGTGCCAGCATACTTGTGGGCCTGGCACTTTTGCATTTCCTCTCTCTCTCTCTCTCACTCTCTCTCACTCTCTTTCCCAAGGACTAGAGGAGAGTCTTGTCCCAACAACACAAATGTGTTGCAAACAGTTGGCTTCTTCAGAAATGGCTGAGTGCCTTTGCTATTGCTCCCTCATGCATCTTGGTTTAATGGTTTGGATTAACTATGCGGTTTTGACGCTCACATACCATGAGCAGCACCTCGTAATAGAGAGAGGAAGAAATGACAGTAAGAATTAGAACATGAGAGAGAGAGAACTGCAGTATTGCCATCCCATCGGCAATAGGACTTGCAATCCATGTGTGTACACTTGAATAAATCACAATTCTGTTGATGACTGTGAATCATTTGTCCATTCACGCCAATCGTGAGTTAGTGAGTTAATGAATTGTCACAGTTGAGCACAACCTGGCACAGCATCATGATCAGTGCTGCATGGCATGAGAAACTTTATTCTCAATTCTATTTCCATTGTATTCAGAGCATTTTTTGCCACTCCTCTAAAGAATCAATTTAACTAGCACTATACACTCTCACACATACAAAAAAAACAGGGGGGAGGGGATTGGTGGAAAAAAAGAAGCAAACTCGAGAAATCACATTTGCACAGCCTCATGGAAATGTACAAGGGGCCGGCCAAATTGCATTGGCAAGCTCTCTTTGCTCTCATCCGAAATGAATTCATAATATGCAAATGCTCAACACCACCCCATTTGACCGATGCCTAGCTGACAGAAATGCTCACATGTCCTCTCTTGTGGGGCAACCAAGGGAAGACGGTTGATTTCAAAGCAGGTTTGACTAAAGTTGAGAGGGGGGGTGAACTTGAGTTCATCCCAGACACTGCTACCTGTGAACGGGAATAACTTTGTCCCAGGGGTACAGGTTTATTTCTCTCTCTCTCTCTCTGGCTCTCTTTGTTCACTTCTCTCATTCAAGCTGGAACACCACCGGAGACACTTGTACATTGTACTTTGTACAGGAGTGAGTTTTTTTGTTCTCAGCTTTTGGAATGCAGCTGCCAGGGCAGAGATGGGTAACTGCTCCAAAGTCTTACCACGTTTCTTCATTCAGCCACAAGTACAAACTCACAGATGTTGTCAGTAGGACCAAGAATTAATGAATAGCAAACCTGCAGCGTATGCTAAGTGAATGGGACTATGGGAGAACAAAACTGAAAGTGAACTATGCCTGTGCCAAATTCTCTTGTTCCTCTTCCTTCCAACAGCACTCGGCGAGTTTGAACAGCACAGCTATGGTTGGATCACTTTAACAGGTGAGCAGGTAGAGTCCACTCATAACAGGACTTTTATTCTTTCAAAGCCCAGCTTATCCACGTCTGTACATAGGCTTTAACTCTCAATACATATAGTCTTTTATGTAATGAAACGGTATGCTACCTTGCACTGAAGAAGCGCATAAGACAAAATCACCCCTACTCAGCTCACTGCACATTGACTTGAGACGTATAGATTTTCTCTGTCTTTGTATCCATTCACCTGCTTTCACCCTGAGGGTCGAAAAGAGGGCTCTCCTCTTTGGCATGGTTGTGAGAATCCTATCCAGCACAGTCAGGGTGAAAAAGAAGGAGAGAGAGAAAGAAAAAATCAACTCGAGAACAGCCCGGACTGCCATGAGAAACACTATTTATTTTCCTCCATTTCTGCTGGATGATGATATATGCGTTCGCTGGCTTTAACTTTATACAACACATTTATTATCAGCCAGTAGGGGTGCTGGCGAGCAATGCATGGATAGTCTTTAGGCTGAACTCCAACCCAGGCAATGTCTTTCTTTTTTTTCCCCAACACGCAGCTCCACTTCTTCTTGTTCCTGTTCTCTTTCATCACAATCATCACATCATATGCCTCTATTACCATTGATTCCTTTACCTTACCTCCAGTATTCTAAGGGCTAGGATGCACAAACAGGAGAATCAGAAGGCTGGCGCTACTCCACTCAATCTAGGAGTAGACTGAGGCCAAATGAGAACAGATTAGGAATTCAAAAAGTTGCTGCCTGGTATTGAGCAGGTCAGACTAACAATGCACACTAATACATACACATACTAGCACATGAGCACTCTCTCTCTCTATCTCTCTCACTCTCTCTCTCTCCTTATCTGAAATTCACACACACAAACACATACTCACAAATTGAGAGAGAGAGGTAGTGGAAAACAGGGGGAGAGGGAGAAAAAGGTTGGGAAGAGGTAGAGTGAGAGAGATAGAGAGAGAAAGACAGAGATGTTGCAGAAGAAGAGAGAATGAGAGAGAGAGAGAGATTTAGCATTCTGCTGACCACACAGGCCTTCGCACAGAGTGAATTGGCCACTCGTACACTTAAAGATTTGCATGAGGGGCCACAAGCAACCAGACACAGCAGTGAATGACGCTGAGCATAATGTGAGAGGGATCGACACACTGCATGGCCAGAGAGAAAGAAATCATTTTTCGTTACAAGTCATACTCACTAAAATGCAAGCCCATCATGGCCATCATTTCAAATTCATTGCTGCCTCGCTCAGGAAAGACAGAATTGGCTGACTTCTGCTCTCTTGTGTGCGCTTATTCACACATTCTGTGAGGCCTAATGGACATGGCTGGTCCACAGCAGTGGGGAATGTAACTGGTGCTGCTCAACAACTGAAAGACAGACAAAGACTGCAGGACCAGCAACAACCTGGGAGGCTTGCTCCCTCCCTGCTGTGCAAAGGCTGGCGTGGTATGGTGGAATAATATATCTGTGTGTGTGTGTGTGTGTGTGTGTGTAACGAGGGAGGTCTTGGCTACTTAAAAATCACTGCTTCAGAGGACATCATTACCACACCCCAGTGTCTTGCAGAAAAAAAAAAGATAAAACACCCACACCATTGCTCACTGTCCAATGAATGCCTCCCACTCGCCCACACAGGCTAGGGGTTTCCATTCTGTGTGAACTGGGGTCAGGGGGCAAATGATTATTTTCTGCCCCCTGGGAGTCCAAAAGCCCCAATCAGCAATATACTGTGCTGGTGTGTGTGGGGTAAGATGTGGTGGGGTGCGGTGGTGGGGGCATCATACATATTCTGGGTCTACCCATGGTGCAGTTCTGACAGTAGAGCCATAAGACACATTCAGGAATGAGACGGAAGACATGGAAGAACATTGTCCTTGAGGGAGCTAAACAGCATGACATAGCATCCCCTGACTTCTTTTAGCATCTCTTTTATCTTTTAACTTTAACTCAGATGTGGAGGTGCTCTGTTGGTTTAAGACAGTGTACACACACACACACACACATACACAGAGAAAAAGAGAGATGCACGTGCACACACACACACACACACACATACACAGAGAGAAAGAGAGGTGCACACACACACACACACACACACACACACACAGAGGTTCACTCAGAAGTGACAATGTATTGGCGATGCCAGGGCGGTAAAGGGAGATTTATGACACACAACAAGCTGTTAAGGAGCTGTACGTGCTGGGGGTAATCAGAGGGGGAAATGGCCTGGAAATTCTCCTCTTCATGCCACATTGGTTCATCCTTCAGTGAGGGAGCAGCCTCATATCAAGCCCCCCCTATCTCACACACACACACACACACACACACACCAAACGTGTATGACACCTTTCTCCTCATACCTCAAGGAGGAAAAGGCATGAGAGAAAGGCCCAGGGTGCGAGGGAAGGAGGAGGGGGAGGAGGAGCTTGCCCATGCAACACAAACCCTCACTGGGACCTATTAGAAGGAAGGATGGAGAGAGAGGGAGAGAGGGGGTTGGAATGAAAGAGCAAGGGAGAGTCAGAGGTAGAGAAAAATGTCAGGCTGGTTACGTGTAACTTATTTGGTAAGATCAATAGATAAAAAAGTCCTGTCACTTCAGTTATTTATATCAAAACACAATGTTAACATCATATGAAACTTTGAATTACGAGCTGAAAATATGGATATGTAGGTAAAAGGAAGAGTAGAGGGAAATGTAGAGTTATATTTTTGTTTTATTTTATGAAATTATACGTAGCAAAAAAATACTTCTATGAAGTAGAAAACCACTTCACTGCCATATTTAAATGAGCAGACTTTCAACATCTTTATAGCTTTGGTTTGAAGAAGAAGAAGAGTCTCACATTCCCAATACATGTCCAAGTCCTATAAATAAAATTGATATCTTTTCCATTTAAGAATAAAACTCTTCTCATATTCATTTTTTTTTCTTGGGGTTACTCTTGAGGAAAAAGTGTTGCATCAGCTCGAGGAATACATATTTGATGTGTTGAGCGACCTAACGGAAGCTGGCTGTTGAACCAGCCATCAACAGTATAATTTGTGCTATTGCCTCCAAACTCCCTTTCCTATCAGCAGAAAGAAATGGCCTCAGTACAACTCTGCAGTCATTATAAAACCCTTGCGACACCCAGCGAATATAGCCTTTTACCAACCCTGTGCTTTTTTTCACTTTTTTTCATTTCGACATCTACTCCCCCACCACCCCCAAATTGCCCTTGTCACCACATCCCAAATCCTTACATACACACACACACACACACACACACAGTCTTACTCACTCGTTCAGTCTCTCACACGTATACATGTATGTGTGCGCACACACATATTCAGAGCATATACTTGCAGACTCACACAAACACACACTCATGCACATATACAGACACACTACACACACATATTCATTTCTGCTTGGCTGTAGGGCCCTCTATGAGCAATGTAGTCAAGAGGACGTGCTGGGGTATCACTGACATCAAGAGCATTTGGAGTGGGCGTTGGAGAACAGCCACAAGCACCAAGCCCTTTTTTTTTACCCCCAAGGAACACCACGGTCAAGGTCACAGTCGAGGCCGAGGTTATTTACCCGTAATCCTTTGCGTGACGAGGCACAGCCCGAGAGAGAAAAAGAGACATTCCATTTCAGGCCGTGTTTGAGTGTGTGTGTATGTGTGTATGAGGGCTGTCAGCAGTCCCTCTTCCAGCTGAGAGGACGCTTTGTTCTACCCTTGCCTTTCGCCTGAAATTGTTCTATCCTGCCAAATGATGAAGAGCTTGGGTATTCTTTCTAAAATCAAGGGGACAAAAAAAATGTGCACTGCACTGAGGTCATCACATATATTTCCTTCTTCCCCCTTACCCCTGCGAAGTAGAAACATGGTTGTAATGGTTTATAGGTCATATCTTTTTTGACACTACACCTATTTATGGTATATAAAGTTCAAGACTCAAGCTCAAAGTAGACACTCTTTCTTCTGTTCTTTTTTGTAGGGAAGCAACATAATGGGAGATCAGAATTCAAGAAGGGTACAGAGAGTCTATGTAAAACAGACTCTGGATTTTTCAAAATATTTTTTGGAACTTTCCTGTATAATTTTGGAAATAACAGGATCTTAGGGGGGCTCTTCAATTCTTTGGGTTTGCTCGTGTCTCTGGCGTTAAAATAAGTTGCTCTCATTACTTGCTGAAGTTAGGAAAGTGTGTTCAAAGGCAGTTATCTTTAATTAATGTCTTGATAGGGCTGCAGACTGATAGTTTATATAATTTTTTTTCTCTCTGTCTCTATCGAAACCTAATTGCTTAAGTGGATTCCCTCTGTGCTTTTGGGTAGCAACTTCAATAGTTCAGCGTGCTCAGAGAAAGTATTACAGATTCTCTCTTAAAACTTTTCTGTCCCTGATGTGATGGAGGCTCATGTTTTTCACACATTTTAAACACACATACTCTGTCTTTCCCTCTCTCTTTCTCACACACACACGCAGCAAACATTTTCCTTCACTTCCGGCACCTCATACACTGTTTCATATGCCCAGGCTGCTGTTTGCCAGCACTATTATCCTGCTTCTGCCCTTGCATGAGGGTGGGAAGGTCTTTTGCCCCAAAGCCTGCTGGAGATATTAAATGGAATATTCAAGAGGCATAAACAAAGGCTGGGAAGCAGTCCAAAAACCTCTGTGGAATGGACTTTATGCATCCAGAGACCCCACCCCTTTCCCACGCCACACAAACACAGACACGCACATGCACACACACACACTCACACCCCACTAACACTAATACAAAATCCCTTTCTACCCAAGTGTACCTGCTTCAAGAAGAGGACAGGGTCTGTCCGCTAAATGTCTCCTGTTTTCTATTGCCCCCTGAGGGTATGACATGTTAGCCTCCTCTTACCCATTATTCAACTCTCCAGAGGGTGGCACTTGAGTGTTCGGCAGCTAGAGAATTTCACAGTCAGGGGCTGTGGCTGGGTGACCCAGAGGCGTAGACGTCATGGTGTGGTATTCACGTTAGCAAAGTGCTCGAGGGTAGGTGTTAGCACAGCAGAGGACGAAGAACAATCACAGAAGACAGGGAACTGTCGCTGCCGCTGTCCCTCAAAGGAGTCTATCATAGAGAGGCTGAGAGAGTCGGAGTAACTGTGTATGCATTTGTGTGTATGTGTGTGTGTATGTGTGTGTGTGTGTGTGTGCGTCTGTTAGAGAGAAAGAGAGAGAGACTAAGCGAGTAAGCGTAACTGTATTTTCTTGTTTGTGTATGTGTGGGTGTGTGTGTGAGTGAGTGAGGGAGTGCGTGTGTCACAGGAGGCTTCTATAAGACTACAGGTGAAATAATGTTTCACCAAAAAATAATTACTACCAATAAAATATTAAATAAAAACGTAGGCAGCTCTCCTAATTTCAAGCCCTCAATAGTATTACAGTGGTCACTAATGACTAATCAGAGTAAAAAAAAAGAATTTCAGTGAAACATGTCTCACTACCATAGATGCCTCTCTCCATTGTACAATGTAAATCTAGCTCAGACCCCCACAGCCTGTAGATTTCAATGGACTCTTATGGCAAGTAAGTCCCACCTGTGAAATAGTGTGCTACTGTGTGTAATTGGTTACAGTTATGTGTTGACCATGACTGCAGCTCATTCGTCTTCAATTGAGCTGATGTGTCCCTGATGTATGTGTGTCAGAGAGATGACAGACTCTGTCACTATCCCTTGTCCTTTCCCATCAGCCACCCCTCTCCTGCAGTCCTTTTTTAAATGTAATCGTCAAAATCCCCCAGATGGCACCTTTTTGTTTCAGAAATTCAATTTAAATATGCTGATGAACCACCTTACTTTGCTGATGATATTTCTGACAGCGAAGGAAAACAGCAATCAAGTGACACCAGAGGCAAAGTGTCATGGGTAATCATGCACTCTGCCTCTTACAAACAGACATGGACAGACATACCGACCTATATACTCCATATAGGGATGAGAATTTATTTATAATAGACATGTACATCAAGATAGTCCTTAGTATCTTCAGTATATACATACAACACATGCACATTCACTGTGCTGTGGACCATCATCCTCCATAGACACACTTCTTGCCCTATTCTTCCCTCCAAACACCTCAGAAACACGGCAAAAAACATCATCATCATCATCATCATCATCAGTTATATCTAAAGCAACTTACAAATGAGGAATAACATTGAAGCTACAGCAGATGGAGTAAGAGTCATCACAACCATGATCAGTAGAAACTACAGCAGTAGAAACAGAAGTGGCAACAACTGAAACCACAGCAGCAGCAGCAGCAGGAGCAACAGCAAGCAACAGAAGCCTAACGTGACTGAGGCCTCATTACATCTCTCCTCACACCGTTCCCTCCAAAACCTGACGCCATCGCTGCCAGACCTGGCATCAGCATTGTTCTTCTCCGTGGTGGATTTAGGGTTGCATCAGGCAAAATAGTCAGTGTGCGGCTGTGCAGAGGTTCAGGGTCAGACTTAGGAATCTCAAACTTCCTCGGCCGAATGAGCTGAACCATCAGAATATTTCAATTAGCCCTCTGCCTACAGTGATGGAGGACGTAAGTGAGAGGAGTTGGTTTATGGGTACATGGGTGTAAAGTGGGTGGCAAGACTTTTTTTTTACTTTGTGAGCTTGAACTTTTCACTTTCCAGCTTCAGCTTGCTAAGTGAGTTAAATCACAAAACATGAGGGGAGCTGTGGTCACAAGGTGCTTTCTGGAACAGCTGCTTCTTCTGCGATTGCATAGATTCTGGTTGCTCAGCATCAGCTATCCCTCTCAACTTTTAGCTTGACACTCAGCTCAGCAGAAATCCTTCAGCCCTTGAATTCAGGCTTTCTTTGTTACAAATCCGATGCTTTATCATACATTCCCATCCTTTCCAGCCTTACCGGACCTGCCCAAGCCCCACCCCAACACGCGCACACACACACACACACACACACCTTCCTCTTCCTCTCTTCCTGCAGATTGGTTATTGATCCCAGTTTTTCTCCTCACTTGGCCCAAGCAGCGAAATGTGCAGTCACCCCCCTACCCACCCCCATCCCCCCAAATTTTCACTCTCCATCCCCTTATTTATGTTTACAAAGGGAGCTCCAAATGCAGTCCTAACCTGTGCGCAGTATTCCACGACATTGATGTATGCTAAAACTAACTCTCTGTGTCATCAACCTGCCTGCTCCTCCAGTAATTATGATCAGTGCGGAGAGTCTATTGAGCTTGTTGTAAAACATTGTTTTGTGGAGCGTTTGTTTGTCCCCAGGCATTTATTTGTCTCTGCCATCATATTTCATTACTTGAAGCACATTGGTAGACACATTTTTCCTATTTCTATGTTAACCAATCTATGCACCATCATGTCAACCAATCCTTTCAAAAAAAGTTTGATAGCATATATACTGACAGAATGTGTTTCCTACACAGAACAAAGGAAGAAAAAAAGTACTGTAAAATAATTCAGTTTCTCTTTTTTTATTCTGCTGTAGTTGCAGCAACAGGAGCAATATAGACACCACTGCAGCAGGAGAAAAACATGCAAAGGACATACAGTTTTTCTCTGTATGTTACTGCATGTACAATTCTTCATTTAGCAGACAACACATTTTTCAAAGCATCTTTCCAAGTAAATAATGTATGAGGTGTATTAATTATCAGACATCTGAGGGAAGGCAGAAAGCCACATGAAAACATGGAGAGACAACAGGGATAAGTAAGAGACAACAGGGATAAGTGCAATTTTTCTTAATTCATTTCAATATAAATATGGACTATATATATACAAAAAGAAATATATATATACACACATATATTTCTTTCCCCCCCCCCAGTGTGTTGGCTTATCTCTTGACACTCTTGTCACTCAGTGTTCACACTTCTCTCAGTGACATTTTTGTGGGCTGCTGCCACTGTGTTGATTCGCCAGCATTAGGCACCAATCCATCTATGCTCACAATGCTGATGATTATTATTTGCCACTGTGTTTCGCTTTAGAAAACATTGGCCACCACACTACAACAGTTAAATACTCCAGTCCCAAGTCTTTTGTCAGTGTAAACAGAAAGTGTTTTTTGGAATATCGTTTACTGGTCAGGTTTACAGTGCTGAGGTTGCTACAGATGTATTATCAGACAAAATGTATTTACGTGTTTAATTGGTCCAATGCTTTTGATCAAATGGAAGTTGCTATAATCATAATAAGACTTTATGCTTCCCCCTCCTGTCCTTCATATCTTTTCTTTGTTTGAAAGAGTCTATTATGCATCTGAAGGCAGTCTATTCTACTGAAACCTTGCTAAAGTCCTCCCTGAAATCAAGCTATCCACATCACTACCCCTCATGTGTTTGTGTTTTAAAAAAGTGTTTTTTTCTTTCCCTTTCTCTCCATTTCTTTTTTGACAACATCATCACTACATCATCCCAAGCCGTCAGCTTGTGACACAGCGCCAGCTGTGACCACGTCAGAATGCTGTCAGTGTCATCGTGGTTCTCAATCAATCATCTCATTACCGCTCTACCACTGTCCCTACCACCACCACCACCACCAGCTCCCCCTTCCACATTCACGTTACCGTCAAAGGCCCTGCTCAGTGCATTAGCCTATCATTTGTTAGTGCCCTGAAATTAGCCACTAGCTCTCCCCTAAGGGAAAATATGATGAGGCTCACTTCATGGGTTCTGCAATGGTGTTCGATGGATAAGTGTTTGCTAATTATGATTAGCCTTTAGCTTTCGTACACTAAAATATATCTTTTTTTTCTCTTCAGAGCCTCATATGGAGGGCGTCAGCAGGGGGCAGTGTAACATGGATTGGTTTGTTTCCCCTGTTTATTGTACAACAGGGGCAATGAGTCGTGAAGTTGGAGTGGTGACCCTCTGTGCACGGCTGGCTGCTCTCCCATGTCGGACAACCTCCACCCCCACTACTCTGCCTTTTCCAGCAGCCAGGCAACAAGAACATGTAAGTGTGTTTATGGTGTGTTCCACATGATAACACATACACACACACATAGACACACATAGACACACACACACACACACGCACAGTTGGTATGCTTATGGGCCCATCTGTGCGAGTGACATGTTCAGTTAACAGCAAGGCAGTTGTAGAGGTTTGCAGATACATTTGTATGTATTTGTCGTATGTGTTATGCATACCCATACACACACACACACAACACACATACACACACTCACACACACATACTCACCCTCACACATACACACACACACACACACGCACACACACACACACACACACACTCACACACATGTACAGAGACACACACACACATACATACAGGCATACAAACAAACAAACATACACATACAAACTCAGATACACAGACACACACACACATACACACAGGCATACAGAGAGTGGTTGTACTGGCAGTGCCCTTATACCCTGTATCCCTTATACTCCTCATAGATGAAGAAGTTAATGTCTACATGCTCCTTTGTGTGTGTGTGTGTGTGTGTGTGTGTGTGTGTATGTTCATTGTATGTATGTAAGTGTGTCTGTGTGGTATATGTACAATGGCTTCACGTTGTCTTCATGAACATTTCACCTTGTCCTGTACATATGGGTTTAACAACCACACATAAACACACACACAAGCACACACACACAACACACACACACACTCAAAACAAGGTACCTACATGCACCCAATAACACTCCTGACATCCTGATTGCTGCTCATCCTTAGGATAGGGCTCCTGTCTGATCCGCTGCATGACATATGAGGCAGTGAGGGAATGAGAAAGAGATATGTGACAGCTGAGTGTCACTGTGCCGGCTCTCTCTTGCTCAAAGCCTCTGGGTTAGAGTGCTGTGTGTGTGTGTGTGTGAATGGTATGTGTGTGTTGGGGGGTGGGGTGGGAGTACTCAAGATTCCTTTTCCAAGCTGTTGGCTGGCACTGTGAGCCCTGCTCTCGCCTACCCCTGCCCTGTCGGGCACTGGATGTGCGCTGGAGCACAAGCTTTTAAGACCCACGGTCCCCCGGCAGTCACAGGCGCTTCCACGGAGACAGCATTCTCTTGGCTGTTTGCCACATTATCTAGCTGTCTGCTGAATGTGATACTTTTATTTTACTCTTTTTTTTCTCCTCAAATCATTTGTCAATGTTGTTATTCTTGTTGTTGTTGTTGATGCTGTTGTTGTGCACGCCAGTCTTTTCTTTCTGCTTCAGCTTGAAATATGGACCAAGCTTGAATTATTTTTGGCTTGGAGAATGAGACACTAAGTGAAGTGGCCAGTTGAATGGAATCTCTCCTGTTCTGTCGCCGAAGGCGCAACCTCAGAGCGGCTGATGTCAGATCAGGATATATTTGACTCAGTGACTCAGGCCCAGGTCTAGAATGGATGCCCTTAACATGCAGTTCATCCATTCTGAAATGTGCACCTTAGGGGATGCATATTTTCCTTCTGTGGACAGTGGTTAGCATCACTGGTCATTCAACACAATTGTTACTCAGTCATACAGTTAGGTATAACATATTTTATATGTCATACATATAGAATATTTATAGTATAAGCACCTGAGCTATGTTTTGAATGGTTTGAGGGGATTTGTAATGCTGTGTATATGGTGTTATATATGTGGACTGTTAACACCACTGATGTGTTCGGCATTGTCTTCCTCTGTATATCCGGGGGAAAAAAGCTCCCTCTTCATGACACTGGCTGGATGTCATTCTCACACCCACCACTGTTTATATTATTTTGCATACAGAAACACACACACCTTTCTTCTCACTATGGAAATATTGTGATCTATTTATTAACACATTCAAGTGTTACTTTTGTTTCTCATAATGCAAATATTATTTTGAAAACAATGGGTAGTAAGCTCTTAGATCCAAATTCTTTGCTAACTGGCCATAGTTGAGACTGACTGCTTATTTCATGTTAGTTAAAAGGATCTCAGGTTTAGACAGATGTGTCAAGAGCAGCATAGCAATCTCTCACGGCCCTTACGAGGACACACGTATCCCAGCATGTCCAGCTCAAGCTACATCATTCATCACCATTCATCACACATTTGGAACCCCAAAAACGGAACTCTCTAGCTATTCCTAAATTTGCATTTGCATTTATCACACAATGTTACCTGTGTGTTTCCGGCTGTATGCGTTGTCCTACGTGCAAAAAGAAAAATGCATCAAATATGGACACGCAGGTGACTTGCTTTATTGTTCATCATGCATTTTCATGATTTATATTGTTCAGTGTGTTTTATTGTTCAAATGATGGTGGAAATAGTGATTAAACAGCAACTTTTAAGCAACTGCCTACACAACATTTCCACACAGGCTCAGAGGGGAAAAAGCAATGTCTCCATAGGAGAGTCTTGTCATGGCTGTGCTTCAACGACTGATACCCTCAGATGGGGCAACCAAGTTAATCGCTTCTCGTTGCCCCATGTATTCTACACGGCGTACGTCACATAACTAAGCAGAAACTCTGGACGATCCCCAAAATAGTCGCACGAATGAAAAATCATCTCAAAATGGGCCAAAAATCGCAGCTGTGAGCTCGCCATTACTGGATGTATATGGGTGCATGGGAATCCAATCCAATAGGAGCTTGGAGAAAAATGCCTCTGCAAAAATTGCCTGCAATTTTCATGTATTGGTATCACAATATGTGTATCATTTGTGTGTGTGTGTGTGTGTGTGTGTGCCATTATAATTTTTTTCATGCCAAACAATAATATGTCTTCACCCCAATATCTAGAAGGGTAATCTCATTTATTCATCTATTCGACAAAGATATCCTACATTTCGTCTCCATGAGAAGTCTAGGCTCATTTGTATTTATGAAATAAAAAATAACTCTTGAATGTGTCGATAAGGCTGTTTATTTTGGGACCATTCCCATGTGGCTGAGCACCAAAGGCAAGCAGACTTTCAATAGTACCAGTGAGCAATGGTGCTGGCACCGAATATCAGTCCCCCCGTCTATTTTTTCTCTTTCTCTCCTCTGCCTCTCTCTCTCTTCTTCTCCTTCTCCTCTCTCCACTTCTCACTCCAGCAACAAAGCAAGAACTGAAGGGCACAGAGTTGCTGAGAGAGGAAGAGATGGAGTGAGAAAGAGAGAGAAAGGGCTTCATGTGTGAATGTGCAGAAAGGTGTGGAACAACATCAGTGGGAGAGGATAATTTGGCAGGGCTATTGTACACAGCTGCCATAAAAATAAATGTAAATAAATAAATAAATAAAATATGGCAGATTTTGCATTAATGACTCTGGGCATGGACAGTTTTCCCCCCAAAGTCCAACTCATCTATCAACCACAATCTAACAGAGTTTATTGTTTTTCCATGGTCTGGTGCTTGTTGATTGTCTCATTTGGTTGGAGGTCCTCTCCACCACCTAACTATCTGTGGGGTAGCTTTGCATCATTCCCTAACTTAGCCTCCTGAAATTAACTTCAGCAAATCAACAGTGGGATAAAAACACACTTAGGCACAGTTAAAAGCTTTCTTGTACTTAATGATGTGTCTCTTGAACACTGTTTCACGATTTACTTGCTTGTGTTTTATCTGAAAGGACATGGCCATAGTGCTATTGGCTCCAGACATGTACGTTTTTACAATCAAAGTTTACTCTGAAATCAGTTCATGACTCGAACAAGGGTTACAAAGATGTTCAAATCAATTAAAAGACAGATGTCCCTGCCCCCATCCTCCCAGTGCTGTTCTCTCCCCCATTAGCAGCTGCGTCTGAGTGCTGTTTGCTGTGTGTGAGATCAGGTGACTGATGTGCCAAGTGACTACTTTCCTCCAATTCTCTCAACCCTACCTCCAAAATCCAGGTGAAAGTGATCTCATAGACATAGTTCGGAAACAGTCGGCACAGCTGATATGATCTGATTGGACTTGGATAGACAAGAGGGGAGGAAAGAGTCACCAGGGACAGCCTGTGGATGGTGGGAACAGAACAGAACAGATCAGATCAGATCAGAGAGCGAGCAGTCCATTATCCAGATGCCCCTTCCAGGAATGTCACCTACCACGGCCCGCTTGTCCGGGTATTGATCACTCTGCAGCGGGAAGAAAGATAGAGACAAAACCAAGGGTATGAGTTCGAGAAAAAGGACATACACACATCTCATGGTGGAAAAAGAAACAAGAGAAAACAGACACACATCCCCCCAACACACATGCACACACACACACACACACACACACACGCACACACGGTAACCACAAACAGCACCCATTCTGCCATACCCTTCTGTATGCAGCCATCATACATTTGCACAAACAACTTCATTTAGAAATATAATTTCATTCAGGCATTAAGCAGCTTACTGTGGGGATGTGCTCCCAATCTTGCCAAGACGTAATGACTTGATGGCTGCAACAAGAAACATCGGGAGTCAGGGAAGTCTCTACAGGGACAGAGAGAAAGAAAAAGCAGGGGGGGGAGAGGGAACAAATGCAGTCGAAGAGCTGTTTGTGCAGCCCTTGGTAATGGGTAATTATATCTAATAGATGCACAGCGCCTCTTAGCTCATGTGTTTGTTTACCTGTAACCTCATCAACTTATTTAAATATCACAGCAGCCCTCTATACTGTCATTTATCATGATTAAAGTAAGACAAACACCACACGCACTAACCAGATAGAAAAGGAGGATAAATGACAATAAACATTATTATTATCATTATTATTATTATTATTACAGACGTATGGTCTCGGGTAACACTTTCTCAACATGTGTAATGTTAATTAAAAGTTTTCTGACATGACTAATATTGCACTAATTTTACTGCAAGTTCCTGGTCAAGCGTGAGCATTTTCTCAGACGACATAATTAGCTACCTGTTCACCCTACTCACCCCACCTCCTCCAGGACGTGTGAACAATACGCCTCCACTACCCATTTAGAAAAAAAAAAAAAAAACACAACACTGTCCAGACTGACAGCCTTAAGTACATATCGCAATTTCCCCCTGCCGCAACCAAGCTGACACCTGTCGTCTTGATGAGAAATATAATAGATCAAGCCCTCATTGCCGAAGCTCCCCGCTCACTAGAAAGGGAATCTAACTGCGGTCGGGAAATCTATAATTAATGTGGTCACATTTAGCGATGGAGGGGAAATCTGATGTGTGCCTCTCAGTGCTCCCTCAGCGATGCGCCTTAACTAGCAAGGCAAGAATCCCAGCGAGAGTTGTGAAGGCGTAAATATAGCTGGGGTATCAAAACTTTCAAACTGATCCCATTACTGGCCTTGACAGCTGCCCACATTAATCACACATCACACGGACTGTGCCATCGCTGCTAGGATCCGTTCAATATTATCACAGTTGCTGATGGGATGTATTGGGAGGCTTGTGTGTGTGTGTGTGTGTGTGTGTGTGTGTGTGCCTATCACATCTCAGAGAGTTGTTTGCAGTTTTACCCTACTTTGCTGAATGCTATTCTCTAGAGGAATGTTGTGAAAAATGTTTGTTTGTTTTTTCCAAGACCACATCGACGAGATCATGCACAATCTATTTACAAGTTAATACAAATAAATGTTTTGGCAAACACAATTAAAAGCCACAAGTATGGTTATGAATGGTTGCATATTGTTTTCAAACCACCTTCCCCTCTGTCCAGGTATGTGACAATGACTTATGAAACAACATCCGCATGCCATTTACACTGAGAAACGTAAACATTGATTTATTATTCACATATTTATTTAAACATGTACAGTATGTAATTCCTTTTAAAATCAGGATCATTATGTAGATTGTAAGATTGTAAGTCTGACTCAGTGGTGGAAAAAACTGTAAAATCTCACTTGAATATTTTTTCTGGGTCCTAAGTTCAGTGATAGATTTATGTACTTAGTGCTGGCCCATTAGGGGTTCAGTTTTAGCAAGTGAGGACTGATAATACCCATCAGAACCCCCTCTCATCTCCTCCTCTCTCTTTCTTTCTCTCTCTCTCTTTTTTCTCCACCTCTCCAGCCCCAGCAGCTCATTGGCTCTACAATGATCCAGCTCACTGAAACACCGGTGGCAATTTACCTAACTGGATGTGGTCATTAGGACCTGCTCGCTGCCAAGCTGGGCTGGTCTGCCACTGCTAGCACTACTCCCACCATTTCCATTACTGCTGTCTCTGTGTCTATACCTCCTGAGCTGGAGAACAGCAGTGGAGAGGGTGATTAAACCTCTTCTGCCGCCGACCCCAATGACCCCCAAGACCATTAGCCACTGGGCCTCTCCTCTACCTCTTGGTCCCACCAGCTCTGCCCCTGCACAACACTCCCAACACCCCCACAGGAGTCAGCAGCCGAGAGCACATGAGGGCAGCATTCAGATGATGCTGTCAGTTATGCTAATAAAGCTGTATATTAGAGCAGAGCCCAGGGAAGAAGGCAGCTGATTGGGAAGTTGGTGAAGGCGGTGTATACAGACACACACACACACACACACACACACACACACACACTCATCATGAACACTCATTAGTAACCAACATGCGAACAAGTACAATGTGGGCAAAATGTCAGCACATATACACACACACACAGACACATATACATATACCTACACAGTCAGTCAAATTTTCAAGCACTATCAGTGATCCCTGCTTTTGAAACTCATTGACCTCAGAGTTAACAGAGCATCATCGCGCAACTATTCAATAAGGTTTATTTCATTATGGTTGTAATGATCCAGGGGGGCTCAGAATGAGAGGAACTTGTTAGCTCTCTGTCTGATTTACCTTTCTTTACAAATCACCCTAATGTGATATTCTTATTTTCCCTCTGTGGTTTGCAAAGGGTCACCTTCACAATATAGACCTATTTATGACTATATTGGAGGAGCAGCTCATTCCATAAACCCCATTTCCATTTTGTGGCAGTGGTTATTTTATGTTCTGGAGGACTGTTCGGCATCAGTATTGTAATTAAATGAGAATGAGGGATCTAGTGAATGGTGTGTGCGCAGGTCTCTAGGTGTGTCATGGCCGTGTTTTGCTTCTGTGGCGAAGGAAAGCTTGGTTTCACTAGCATATTCATAAAATGACCTTTACAGCCAGTTACACGGATAGGTCAACTGACTCTTAAGGGCGCTCAGTGCACACACACACATAAATATATGCATCCTTAAGCCGTTTATGTATTTTTGGCATGAGGGGAAGGAAAAAAAACACCCTGTTGACAAGTCACCTTATGGGTTTTTAATGCCTCAGAAGGCTTCATCTCTTATGACAGCAGGAAGGCTGCGTGGAGCGGGGTGTAGTGGGGCAGGGAGGGAGAGGGGGTATCCGATCTGCGCCTTTCCAATCCGTCCTGACACTTCCCTCATTTGCGGGCCGATGTGAGAACTGTTCTGCCGAGAGGTGGTTTCCCAAGGTGGCAGTCATCACCTCAGGAGCCCGGTATCTCGCCATGGCCTGACCTTTAGGACTCGCTGTTTAGCACTTTGGTGAGCCTTTTAATAAAACAGCTCCCAATCAAAGGAGCCAAGCCCAGCTAAGAATAGTCCCTGATTATTTATACCAAAGCATTTGTTTTCGGATCATGTCAGGGACGTCATCTTGAACTTAATGCTCCCAGATGAGAGAAGCATGGAATCAAATCAGTAGTGGCATTGTGCTAACATGATATTCAGTTGTGTTTTGACGGATATTTGTTTTATCACATTAGAATTCTTTTCCATTTCTGTGCCTAGTCTTGTTGGAGCTGACAAAAATATAGCACAGGTTGTGCTGTTCATCAGGTGCTAATGATTCATTTAGATTGTTTGTTTTCCTTCATAAGTTTGTGGTGGATAATTTAAGACTATGCCACTGGCAATGGCAAGCAGAGTGGTGAAGAGCTGCCATGTTGTGTTTGTGCCACACAACAACTTAGTTGGTGAACTTGGTGTTGAATCACTTCCCCCATGCCTTGTTACATAAAAAAGAAAACACACCAGGACCTTTTTCTGATACTGAAACCATGGTTTGGTCCGACAGGATTCGCAGCATGGCACAAGTCCCCCACACATACGGAGCCCCAGCAACATTAAAAAGAAATGGCCCTCTCTTCTAAAAAAAGCATTAGACCGCCAGAACCATGTAGTGGCAGCTGTCGCTCACGTCTGCACTGTGTTGCCACAAAAGGAACCGTGTGACAAGCAGACCTCATAGCAACATATTCCTGGGTGAGGAAAAGTGCAGTCAGGGCAGCAGAGGAACTCTGTCACCACCAGTCCCACACCAACCCCCACGACTCTTTCTTAATGGATCTCCGGTATTGACTTCCCGCGGCTGATCCATTATTATTTCCGCAGGCTGACAGGCAGAGGGCCTGCCACCCCACCGGCCTATAATACAGCTGTCAATCAAACGCCATCTTTCAATTTGGACTCATTTCCTCATTGTGCTTGAGAACGTCAGAGGAAATGGAGAGTGCAGAGGAAAAAAAAGAAAGAGATAAAAAAATGTGAGATAAATAATGCTGTTTAAGATATAAAAGAGGGAGAAAGTAGACAACAAATAATTGTTTTGAAGAGATGCCACTAGTCTCCAGAGAGAGATTTTTTATTTGGTAGTACAGCCTTCCTAAGGGCGTGGTGTATGTGAGTGTATGTTTGTATGACACCCCTTCTAGATGAGATGCTAACAAACAACAAAACTTAGCAACTTCACTTATAGAGTTGAGGAATATAAAGCCTCTAAACTGTAGCTCAGGGCACCAAAAAGAAGCTCTGATGATGCTGAGCTGAGAATATTTTCATGTAATGACTCCAACACATTAGATGAGAGGGGATAGAGAGAGAGGGGATGAAACAAGAAAACCCTCTCTCTCTGTCTTTCTCCCCCTCTTTTTTTCCAACACGTGACGATGAGCATTGTCTCATCCAAACGCGGGGTGGCAAGTGTAAAAATCCCAAACCCGACCATTAGTCCGTGCCCATGTACAGTGCCAGCTTCGCGAGTGATTAGAAAAAAAGTCAGCTTGATGCCATGAATATTTCACAAGTAGGCCTAGCCTTCTTCATTGTTTTATTGATGCCGACACCTGGGACAGGGTAGGAGGAGGAGAAGGAGGAGAGGAGGGTATGTGCGCTTTGGGAACACACGTGGGGCTCTGAGCACACCTGGGATGAAGGTCAGCCAGAAGTCAATGCCGAAAGCAGGCAGCCATTTCGCCAGGTGTAATACTCAAAGTGTAATTTTCTTTTACTAAGAAATGGCATTAAAGTTTGACTAAATGTATTCACTCCTGCACCCACTTTGGAACTGAACTTGTTCACAGACCTCCTGCATTCCACATCGGGGTTTGAGCTCATACTTAACGCTCTAATAAGATTGTCATCAAGATGCCTTCTTCAGTCCTTCTTTTCTCACTTAGACTGATAAGTTTGCTCCTGATTACACCATAAAGATGCCTTTTTTATGGCAAAACATAAAGCCATTCAGACTTTGTTACTGTTTGAGGGTTTTTTTTTAAGTTAATGACAGTCTATACTTAGAATTGGTCTCCCCAAATCATCATCATCATCATTTTATGTGGATAATTGTTTGACCTATCTGAGTTTGACCAAGAAACCTCTCATATCCCCAAAGTGTCTGAGACGGAAAAAAAAAAGAAAAAATGTCCACTCGTTTTTCTTTTTTTTTCCCCGTCTTCCTCTCTTTTACACTTCTGTCCTCCAGACCGTGATGCATTTGCATAATGTTTCCTCAGCCAATCTGCAGGTGGGACGAGTGGTTTGCTGCCAGGATCACAAGGGGTGTGTGAGGTCTTTACGTGTGCGCGCGTGTATGTGTGTGTGTGTGCATGTGCACACATTCATGAGTTGAGGAAATGATGTGTGAAATGCGACTGCAGATGAGGCCTTGTTCCCCACAGTCGCCGACATAAAGGCAGATTTAGGCTGGGCCTACGCTATGGTGTGGTAATGGATAGTGCACTGAAGCTTTTGATGAGGTAACTCTTTCTCACTCTCTCTCTCTCTCTTCCTCCCAACACCTCTGAAAGTAAACATGCTTGGAATTGTTCACCTCATGCTAAAAGACAACTAATCAAATCATGCAGTACAGTAAAAGACAAAATGACTTCCTGTCTTCTTTATGTGCCTTATGTGTGATTGGAGGACTGTTGAAGCTATAGGACAAACCTTAATTCCTGGGAACTTAAAGCTTTGGAGAACACACATGTATCATCCTAATGTTTCTTTCATGCCACAACAGGAACATTACGCCTTCTTTTTATTCGGCAGTAATTGCAGGCGCTTGTGAGATAATTACCAGTGTGATTGCATTTGCAATGTAATGAACGATTCTTCGGAGTAAAGGTAATGAGATTCAACTACACACATTCACCACAAGCAAAGGACCAACTTCTCCCTCTCATATATTACTACAGAGGGGCCTCTGAGGACTACAAAAGTCGTCTTTTGAGTCGACGAAGGAGCAAGCTGGCATAATGAAAAGAGTATCAGTCAGATTGAAATGAGAGATATAGCCTAGAGGGACTATGCTAAAGGGCTGGGTTTATCAAGACCGTAGTATGAAATTGGAAGGACAGTGGCATTACTCACAATTTAACATATTCAAATTAGTCCAAATTAAATCTATTTTGGTTCAAACTTGTTTATGTGCACATGTAGGCACACACACATATTCAAACACACATATGCACACGACACATGCATACACACTTACACACATTCATACCACACAAATTCATACACACAAATGCACACCACACACAGACACATACACACATCTGCTTAGAGTTGTAGTTTGAGGCAGCAAAGCAAAAAAAAAGTTTCACATTTAAGACGTGACAGGGCAATTAGCAACTCACTCACCCCCCCACTCCATTCTCTGTTTCTCTCTCCCACACTCTGCCACTGTCTCTCTTTCACTCTCTCATTCCAAATTAATTAACCTTTTCTTTTAAATCTGGCTGCCAGAGTCATGCTTGACCAGCATGCCAAGACAGAATTTGCATTTAAAAAGCGTTTTTGATATGACAGCAAAGACAGAAACCATACAAGTTTCAGAGAACAAGCAGACCTGACATTTAACCCACATCATCCTTGTTGAGAAGGAGAATGAATTTAGCCCGGCCAATAGAATTATGTAATCTCTCTCTCTCTCCCTCTCTCTTTCTCTCTCTCTCTCCGTCTCTCTGCTCATGTCTGGTACATGATATCTAGTATGCCATGGCAGCAGCATTATATAGGTGTGTTTTGATATTGCTAAGATTTTATAAATAAAAAGTAGATATAAACACACACACAAAAACCCAGAAAAAATGTCAGCACGTTGTTGGAAACGATGAATATTCATATTTATTTAAAATAGCTATAATTGCAGTTCCTGCCTTCCGCCTGTTCAAAAGACACACACACAGAAAGAGACATGCATACGTGCACACACACGCACACATACACACAGAGAGAGACATGCATACGTGCACACGCACACACACACACACACACACACACAGACATGCATATGTGTGCACACACACACACACACACACATACACACACAGACATGCATACGTGCACACGCACACACATCCACACAGACACAATTACTCTTCACAATGTCTGTCTGATGCCTTGAGAGAACAGGATAATTATTTTTGCTCTGGTCAGTTACACTGAGATTGAAGCCCTGACAGGGAAACTGGCAGAGGCCAGCGGGCTGGTCTGCACACCGGTGCCAGTCTGGGCCGCACTCCATCGTTGCATCAGCGAGCAGGGCATCGTCGCGCCATTAATTTCCCTCAGTTGCCTCAGAGAGTCACAAGCAGCTATGGCAATGGCTTGCAGAGGCATGAAACCAGACGATTTCAAAAGCTCACACATGAGCACATTTTTAATTCCTTTAAATATCAGAGCTTATTGTATATATCAGAGATCATTCCAGAAACATTAGGCTTCATTGTATATAGATTATATATCAGAGTTATTTCAATATTCATCTTATGCATATATCATATATCTCATCTTTAGTATTCACATATCATAACCTCATCACCATCCAGCGGTCACCCAGACTTCCAGACACCCGGATTATAACTTCAAACGAGTGGCTAAGAGAGACAGAGAAAGAGAGAGAGCAAGAGAAAGAGAGGCGGGGGGTGGCGGTGGAGGTTCCAGGAGCTGTAATTAGTGCGTCACTGGTATCAATCACAGCATGGCTGTCGGCTCATTTTTTATCATCAATTACCTTGAAACGTTTTGGATGCCGATCAGATGAGCCCCATGTCAGCTAGGCTGTGGAGGCTGTCACTGCAGCTAATGGAATTTTAAATCTCTCCACACACACACCATGGATGAGGTCTCCCACTGAGGTGCAACTCCCAATTAAGGGAGAGGGCAATTTGGCTAATCTCTGAGGACGCGACAATAGTGAAGGCAGTCAATATCAAGATTTGTCCAGCTTCTCTCAGTCTGAGCACCCAACACCACAACCACCATCCCCTTCTCTAACCCCTTCACACTCACCAACATCCTGTTCGCTCTTTAAAACACACACACACAGACAAACTCTCTCTCTCAGCGAATACACCCTTCCTCCCCACCCCTGCCCCTGTTCTCCAATCCTGTTATACGCTCACACACTATTTTTTTTTCACAACATTGACCAGGTTAATTTTGAGGAGTGTTCAGTGAGAAAGAGGACAGCACTCACTGGATGATTAATCGTGGACCCAGAAAAGTATTTCTATCCAGGAGATGTGTTCCTTAATAGAGGCACAAAAATGAGTCCTCAGGTGTATTTTCTCTTAAGTATAGCCACACCTCTAACCTATTTGGGGACATTTTTGTCAAAAATAGCCCTCTGTTCAGCAAGCGGTCCATTACTGACTTTTTTTATGAGCACATTCATATAGCCCAGAGAAGAGAGATTACTTTCTTTTTTGGAGATTAATTAATATTTTCAGCAGGAAGACGTTTATGACGTGCACTACATCAGAGTGGTGGCATACCAAATGACCAGATTAGGGTGAACTTTCATCTCGGCGAATAGACCCAAGAACATCCATCTTTTTTTTTTTTTTTTTTTTCTTCTCTCTCTTTCTCTCCCTCCTTTCTGTCTTTCTTTTCTTTTCAGATCCGTTTTAGCTCCCCTGTTCAGTTTTTTAAATGACTTTCATGTCTGACGAATTTCCCTTCTTCCTACTTTCATCAATAACCCCCTGACAACAGTGTGAATTATAAATACGCTCCTTCCCCCGTCTCTCTCCTCGCCAGGTCTCTTAGCCAAGCAGTGTGATCATAAAGAGGCTTTGTTATTACTTTCTGTTGTGGCTATGCACTTGGGATGGCTGACAGACTGTAACTCTGCCGCACCGTAACGTAACCGCCTTTGCTATTCTCACAATGGGCTTCAAATAGATTAGACTCTATTAAATCTGTCTCAGAGTGGCATGTTTCTCAAGGTGCGCTCTCTCTTTCCCCTTCCCTCTCTCTCTCTCTCTTTCTCTCTCTGTCTTTCTGTCATTCACTCAGTGTCTCTCTCCCTGTCAAGGACAGTGAATAAACATGCCACACACACAGGGGTTTATTTTTTCTGTTTGCACACTGTCCGCTCAGTTGAGAAGAGAGGTTGACATAGAGACGCAAGGAAATAAGGTCTCGTTTAAGCCAAGCTAAAATGGCATTTGCGCTGCTCCAAGCCAAACATGATCACTGTGTCAATCGTGTCACATGGCAGAATTAATCCAATCGAGATAGCTGCAGGCATGGGGAAGGGGATTTGTGCGGCTGGGTAAACCATGTCGGTTGAGACCTATATGACATCTGAGCCTCCCTCTCAATGACATTTAGCTGTCGGAACATCTTACACTACACCATAGTGCTAACACAGCTGTGCGTTGCGAGCATGTGAGTGAATACCAATAATGAACAGTCCGTGTGTTAGGGATAGCTGTTAATGCTTATCACACAGGTTGTGTTTACAGCTCTATGAGACAGTTGTTGGACAGATGTACCTAATAATAAAGTTCTAATTTACCTAAATTGGTAAAGCTATGAGTTTAAGTAAGCAGGGCTAGAGTGCCAAGTACTTAGATAGTAATAAAGATTCTTTCCTTTTATCTCTCCCTTTTTCTCTCTGTCACACACAGGCATATGTAGAGGTACAAGCTTACAAGCAGTTTGTCTTATTATTCGATGTCTCTGCTTCACACACTAAAATATAACTATATTCTATATACTATACTATATAACTATATTCACCTAGTAGTCAATTGCCACACCTGCTCATCTTAGTTGGTCATTTTCTATTTTGCTAATTTCACAATTAGTTCAAAATGCATGATGCATGTTTTTTTATGAATGTTTAGTCATTGTCATAGTTTATGGCGACTAACACATAAACAAACTACTTGGATAAAGAATAATCCCTATTTGGGGCTTTGCTAGCTGCAGCTGATAGTTGTATAAATGAGCATTCACTGTTTAACCTTAAACCTTTAACCTGTTAAACCTTAGCTGACATAACATACTTATATGTTATGTTAGTGGTCTGGGGCAGTGGTAGCGTGGCAGTTAAGGAACCTGGTTAGCAAAAGTTGTGGGTTTGAATCCCAGCTGCCACTCTTGTGCCCCCTGAGCAAGGCACTTAACCCTATGTTGCTCTAGGGGAGACTGGCCCAGAACAATTGAGAGTTGACAGAAAATGTATGTTGCTTTAGGTAAAAGCGTCCGCTAAGTGCATAAATGTAACTATGAGTGGTTCACACCTTCTCTTGTCAACTTACTGTTTCCTCATATTCTTTCCTATCACCTATTGCATTAATTAAGAAGGCAGTCAAGAGTGTCCTAATGCCTATTCCTCTCACGAGGCCATAGGAATCCTGTTTTATTATTAACCAGGCAATTAAATCAGGCAGTCACAAATTAATCAGTGTGCCATGGCCCACCATCACCTCACACTGCTGCGGTATGTCAAGCTGCAGCAGTAACAAGAATAATATCTATCTGAGTTTACATGGAAGAACCACCACACACACACGCATACACACACACACATATGTATACTGCATACATATACTGTATTTATTGCATACTAGCAGTGTAACTGCTCTCATGTTATTTAAAGCAACACAGCCATACCTTAGTCATACACAAGCACGCACACACACACACACACACACACACACGCACACACACACACACACACACACAATGCACACAATAACTTGTAGTATTTTACTGCTTTTGTGGTTACCCATCTCTGGTCATGACATGATGCTCACAGTCAATCTCCATTTTCCTGATCTGATCATTTAGTTTCCATTTTCAAAAAAGATTAAAGACAGAAGAAAGATGAAACAGCCCTAATGCCATGCAATGATTCCACTGCACCTGGCTCAGCCAATGAAGGCCGTTATCATTTCTGAACCGAAAGGTCAGTGTAGCCAGTGGATGAGAGACATCTGAAGCTTGTATCATTTCCCAAGCCCTCACTCACTCTCTCTCTCTCTCACTGTCATTTCCTCTTAAGAAAAGGGAGGTTTGAAAAGGCCGAATATTGAATCGAGAGAGAGAGTGTGTAAACGGATTGTGTAGACAGAAAGAGGGGCAGAGAGAGAGAGAGAGAGAGGGAGAAGGAGAGAGCAGGAGAGGGAGAAGGAGAAAACATGAAGGGAAGAGGCACGCCTAGGCACACTCCAAGTTTAAGAGTATCATTTAACAAGACCTGCAGCTATAAATTAAACGACTGGATATTGCTTAAATCACAGTTTGACCTGCAGCTTTGCCTCTCATACTGGGAGACAGCAAGGAAGGAAGTGTCTGAGCATAACAGTGGAAATGTTGTCCACACACCTATGTGTGTGTGTGTGTGTGTGTGTGTGTGTGTGTGTGTGTGATACACGGAAACAACTACTTCTATTCAGCACAGACACGCACATAAGCACTCTCACACACATACAAATGTTAACATGACCTCCAAACACACACACATAGACAAACATAGGCTTATACATCACAGGCACTTAAATGGTACACATAAAAACACAGCATACATACAGGTTGCATACACTTGTACGCTACGACAGTTGTCCTTATTTTAATGACGAACTTGTGTGAGCTAATAATGGCAGAACTGGCTGAGAGCTGTCTGGCTGGTCAGCCTCCCTCCAGGCCATTCGAGCTGAAATTAATGAGATGTTTAGCAGGAAAGGTTTTCTTTTCTACTTAGCCTGCAGGGTCTGAGTGATTATCTTAAGCAGCGGAGTACATCTGTGTGTGTGTGTGTGTGTGTGTGTGTGTGTGTGTGTGTGTGTACACACACACACATTCTTAAGGAGAGGGAGAGAGAGAGACAGAATGATGGAATTATAATTATTTTCTCTCTGACCTTTAAATATGTTTTCTTAGCACCAATAATCAACTTTTTGTCCAAGTCTACAATAACAGCGACAATTGGCACAAAAATGACTGGAGCAACAACAATTACAATCCGTAGCAAACAACAACAAAAAAGTACTGGCTGCTAGCTACACCCTGTGGTTTGGCTATAGGGCTCTAAGGAACCCTGTTAACTGAAAAAATGTAACAGATAAAACTATACAATAAAATAGACCAAAGACATATGACATTATAATACTGTAGTAATAAAAATGCCTTGATGTTACATATTTATATGGGACGGTTAGGAGATATAGGAATACATTACCTTACCAAGCTGTGAGTAACAGCCAGCTCTCCCTAACCTGTGCTCTAGAGATTGGTTTTATTCCTCTCCTCCACTTTTGAGTTGTGATGATTGCTTCCTGGACCCTGCGTTCTGCAGATGGCAATTTTCCTGGATGGTCGCAGGGAGGGAAAAAAAAAAAAACTCATTCTCAAAAGAGATGTGACGCTTCTGTACTTCCTGGCATGACATGCAAAGCACATTTCAGGCCTCAATGAGAAGTCTTGATGGTGACAGAAAAAAAGATGAAATAATATAAAATAAAATAAATAAACTTGCTTACTGCATTGAAAAAGTAATCTAGGGCATGGGGTAGATAGGGCCCAAAATCAGTACAGTACGGATCTATGGAGTCTGAAAGTATGAAACATAAAAGCATAGTCTGTCATTACATAAATCGTTGTTGGTTTATGACAATAGCCAATGCTGTTAGTGTTTAATGTTGGCAAACAGTATTTCATTTGATGGTCACACCTGCTTGTCATTGTATTTGTTCATGGTGAGCGTGTTCTTTTGTTCCAAAAGCAGCATGCGCCAGAAAGACACTGGATGCCACGCTATTTAGTTCTTAAACAAAATCATTGACGATCTGAGTCACACTCTCACTGCCTATAGCACTGTGTTTAGACCTCCTGCTTCTTTTTAGCCTCTTGAAGTTTTTGATTGGGGGCGGTGGGGTTGGGGGGGGGGGCACAGAATACCCAACATTTCTCGTTTATTTTTAACAGTGTCTAATATGTGTGCTTTAATATTGAACACGTCGGACAAGGTTTTTTTTGCCACTTTCAACATGGTTAGAGGCAGCCTTAGGCTAACTCTCTCCGGTGCGGCTAACCCTTAAGGTCATTCCTCTGCTCAGAAGTTCTTTTCAAGCATCCGCTTGGTGTGGGAAGAATAATTGCTTCCCAAAAGCATCTGACTTGAAAGGCATCCCCGCACAATCGCAGCTTTCACCACTTATCTCTTGAAAGGCTGCCATGCTAAAAGCCCACTGACACAGAGGCTTGGAAACAACGTGCCCTGCCCATTGAGACACATCACTTTTAAGCAACAGCAACATGAGTTTAAGTCCCCCAGTAAACAGCATCCAAAGTGATACAGAGTGCTCTCTCACTTACTACTGAGTGCATTTAAGTCTGATGAGCTTGGCGGCTGATCAAATAAGTGTGGGCGAGACTGTTTGGAATCAGCTGTATGGATTTGGATTTGCACAGAGGGCAAAAAAAAAACATGCATACACACACACACACACACACACACACATATATATATATATATATACACAAGCTTGTTTGCCCTCTCCTGCCCATCACATTAAGTGTCGGCTGTAAACTAGTGTGAAGATGATGGTAGTTGGCAGAGGGGGGAAGGGACAGATGGGTGGCCAGCTGTGTGTCATCTTTGAATGTGATATCATCTCAGTGGAGCAGGAGTCCACAAATCATGAGCCGAGTGCCATGACGGGCTACTCGAACCAGCCAGTAAACTGACGGCATCATAAATCCTTCACTTCCAAAGAGGGTGACATCACTGACAGAAAGAAATGGTAAGGGTGGGTGTGGGCATGTGCGTGTGCGTGTGCGTGTGCGTGTGTGTGTGTATGTGTATGTGTGTGTGTGTGTGTGTGTGTGTGTGTGTGTGTGTGTGGGGAGGTGGGCTGTTTCATCCGTCCTTCTCAGGTTCGCCCGCAATCCACGACAGTCACATAGATGCTTAGTCTGGCGAGGCTAGCGCAAACACATGAGAAACTGCTTGAATAAGTAATGCCATATCTTATAGCTCATAAATAAAACGTGCCTACATGTATTTAATATCTTAAATGTTCAAGAAGCCATGGAGAGGCTTCGCCATCCTGGCATGGACTAAGTGGATTTGGGTTTCAGAGAGTCTGAGCCTTTCAAAATAAATGCATGATATTGCCGCAGGAAGTGCTATCAAATGTCACATCGCATTTAAAGACGATCTCAGGTGCATTGCCAGGTTGCGGTTCCTGCTGCATTTTATTGATCTCTTAAAGGGGATGTTTATTCACTCCCTTAGGCCTTGACATTCAGTCCTGTGGATGTAAGAGTATACATACCGTTTCATGCGAGCACAACAGTGGCATTTCAATGGAACATAAAGAGCCGTATGAGTCATGACAGAAACGAGAACAGTGAGATGCATTTATCTGATGTGTTTTTCTCCCTTTTTTACCTGTAATGAAAAAAAAACTTATTTACAGGTGATCCCTGGGCAAATTACTTATTTACATGTGATCCCAGGGCAAATAACTTGTTTACATGTGATTCCTGGGCAAATAACTTGTTTACAACCCTGGGCACCAGTGTTGTTGCTAGTACAGGAAAGTGTTCCTGTAAAAATAAGCGTAAAACTTCATAGAATGCCATCTAAAACACTCTCGTTCAACAGAAAAGTGAGTAATTTCCCACCATATATTCTTTCTAAAGCCCACAGCTACATCAGGGCCGCATGTCTAGGACAATAGTGCTGAGCATAGAGTCCGTGAGATAGCAGCTCCTCCCCATAACCATGCCTCTTTTCTCTCTTTTCACTGCTGCCAGAGCCTGTGACTATACTGAACTGCTGCCCCTGAGAGAGGGGGCTATAAGAAGGACAGGGCTTGTGTATATGTGCTGACGGAGGTCGGAAACATCAGATGAGTCAGACGCAGTCATTTACACCAAGTAAGGTGAAGTATTCACTGCCCATTCACTGAGCCCCGCAGTGGAGATGGAAACCGGAATGAGATGTGTGGTAGAGATGCACCTTCACACAGAGTCCGAGGAGACTGGTCATCAACTGTGTGTCTATGGTATGATTACATCTGTTGACAAATAACTCATGTCAACTTCACTATGAATAAAAAAAAAATGACTTCATCTCCAGACTTTTGTGTCATCTAGCTCTCTGATGCTTTAGGTGCACTGACATTGCAGCACAGCTGACATCGTGACATTTATATTTGATGGGAGAAATTGCATTAAAAGTTAAAAAAAAGAAAAGCTTAAAAGCAAACATAAATGGCAACAGATAACAAAGACATGACTAATGCATTAGGACAGAAATAAATATACATCATGAGTATTACATTTAAGAAAAAAAAATATTTTGTTATTTTGTTATTATGTTCATTTGAAAAGACCTTCTGGGTGTTTGACAGCTTAGCTTAACTGATTCATACACTAAGCATTTGTGTGCTGTGATCAAGACCAATGTAGTCACAAAATTAGTCTGATTCATCAACAATTATGAGGATTTTTCCAGGTTCACTTGCAATGAGGGTTTTTCCAGGTTCACCTGCAAGAATGTTGTTGCCACAAAGTCTGATAAAATTGTCCATGGATCCACCATTTTGCCTTCATTCCCATTCCAAAGCATAACCAAAACTTCATATCATATTGTTTGTCTTGTCACACATTATTCAGGAACACCAAAGATTGAAATATAATAGCCCAAAGTGTACAAGTTTGTCCCAGTGTCAACCATCTGCGTCACTGTGATCTATGGGGGCCATGCCTTTATTCGTGGCCTGTCAGACTCCCAGGGCCCAGTAAAAAGCTCACTCCCTGTCTCATCCAACATCTCTTTTCTGGTCCTCTCGCCGAGAGGTGAGGAGGGGAAAAGAGTCTTTGGCAGCCTGAAGATAATTTGATTAAGCAGCCGTGGGTGAGCCACTGCCACTTTTTTCTGTGGACGAGAGATAAAGATGGAGAGGGAAGCAGAGAGATGGAGAAAGAGAGAGAGAGGGATAGAGAGAGAAAGAGAGAAAGAGGGGGGACAGAGAGAGTCTGGGAATGAGGGCATGAAGGGTGAAGCGATCCAATAGCCAAACAGAGCTGTGACAAATAGCTCTGACAATCCTGTCAGAGGAGTGGCGTCGGGCGGTTGGAGCAGTAGCCGGGGACTGGAGCAGAGTGGTGGAGGCTCGCTGGGGCTTCGCTGTGACAAATCGCCTCAGACTGACAATCTGCTGCAAGGCAAAGACACTCATCTGTCAAATAACCTAAAGACCCTGGGCTCGCCGCTCCCTCGTTCTCCTGCTGTTTGTATGTGCACTAATAATGCTGTCATTTTAAATGTTGCTGTTGCACCATCTCTCTCTCTCTCTTTCCTTCTCACTCTCTATCCTCCATTCACTCTCTCTCCTGTCTCTCCCCTCCTCTCTAACTGTTCACCCTCCTTATTTTTGAATGTCTTTTCTTTGTGTTCTCAGAATGTTGTCATGTAAACGCTGCCTACATTTGTACAACCCTTTATCGATGTGTTGCACTGTGTTCCCATGACAAACGAGAAGAGAAAAGACTGCATGGTGGTAGGGAAGTGATGGCGCCGTGTAAACACTGAGCGTACGTCTCGTAGCCACGCTGACGGACTTGTTTACCACATAGCATAAAAGCCTGTCTGCTATCAGTTTGCCCCCAGACATACTCAATTCGGCTGCGCATGGTGTTTTATTATTCCGAGTGGTATTCGGGGGAAAAAAAGACTGACTCTGCATTTCACTTGTGTACACTTGAAATTGCATCGACACACACACACACACACACACACACACACACACAAAAGAAAAATAATGAAGTTTGACAAAAAAAAAAGTAACGTCATAGGCCCAGCACAAGGGCACTGGAATGGGCATTTCAGTGCATACCTTGAGGAGCCTGAGAGCACCCGTCTACCCCAGGGTAACTGGAGACCACGCATGGCTTCTTCTAAGTGGTGACAAACGAAGAGAGGCAGACCATAAAATGGTTATCCTGGCCAACATTGTGTCCTCTCGAATCTAAACATTTTGGCCGCCTAATAACTTAATTCACTTTGGTAACCCAGGTATAATGTCCCCCCTGACTCAGAACAGGGAAATATAATCCGCCCTACACCTCGTCCACTCCCAACCCCCCGCCCCCACCTCCTGCTCAGGTTTACCCTTAATGGCCTTTCCCTGTCAGTCAGAAATAAATGCACTCTTCCAGCCAAATGAGACATTAACGGCTCGAGTGTTTGCAGGGGCCCCCGCATCTCTCCACCATGTTGCTTGCTCCTGCCAGCCTCCAGGTTCCCGTCCACCACGCTTTCCCATTAGCGCACGGCTGCCTATCCGACAGATCGTGGAAATAGACATGTTTTCCAACCCCAGCTCTGAGCTGACGTGACTGCATATTTTATCTGACTTCAGAAATGAATGGAGGACAGCAGACATCAATGTTTTTTTTTTTTTCTTTTTGTTGTTGTTAAGCAACATTTCATGTAATGGTCCCAGAAATATAGGGCATTGTCCATTTGCAATAATTTGGATAGGCTATGACTGTGTGGATGCTGTAAAATGGCCATCAATTACTTAACCTGATGGGATGCAATAAATGAACAAGTGATTATCTACAGGTCACAATAAATGCACTCTGAGCTATTCAACTAAATGATTCATGTACCATATCTGGACATTAGGTTAAGCAATCAACAAATATTGGAATGCATTGACTGTTAAAATGATTTAATGCATAAAATGTTATAATGCACAAACTGGTTTATGCTCATGGAAAGAAAAAAACAATAAACCAAACAGGAATCTGCCATGTTGGGTTCAGACTCCAGATGCAGCCGTTTCACAATTACTAGCATGGAATTCCACATGATATCTGAGCTGAGGAAAATGACTGAGTTCTTTCTTGCAATGAGTAGGACCTGAGTCAGGGCAGTCAAGCACTTGAGACCATTAAGCTTTTAAGGAGCCTTTAAGAAGGCACGTCCGACTTGTTTGGTTGTTGTTCTATTCATACCCGAAACAAATAGACATGCAGGCAAACCTAATAATTTCTCTGTTGTCCATTTGCCACATAACACCTTTACTTACCCCGCCCAAGCACAAATGGAACATTCAGACTCACTGACAATAGAGAACCAGGAGTGAATGTCACAAACTCAGCACTAGAACATTTGAAATTCCACTGGCTGTAAAGTGCAGCGCCAAGCCATAGACATCCATTCAAATATACATATTATTTACTCACAGTAAATAATTCATGACACTTGCTTAATGATTGCCTTTTAGAAGTGACTTAATGTTGCCTATATTTCTGCAACAGTTTGTGCCTTTTGAATTCATTCAGTAGCGGTAAAGTAAAAAATAACTGTAGTTAGCTTGTATGTATTACTCTGTTGCAATAACGATCAAATGTCTGACTGACTGACTAAGTTAACCTTGTTAATGATGAGTCTGTAGTGTTAGATTTATTAAGTTTAAAGATAATATATTCAATCTCTTTAGATGTAAAATGTGCATTTAACTCTGCTGTCTTCAATCTAACATTTGTGTACATTAATTCTTAGACCAACTTTATTCCAACATGGCGGCATTAATCAAAATAATAACTAATAATACTGTAAAAGAACAGAACTTCCAGATCTCTATACACAGAACATTTCTGATTTCCACGAAGATTGGATATATCAAATATGAGGCTCCAATTAAAAGTCTGAAGCAATTACAGCATTCAGAGGTATAATACAAGTAAAAGTCCATTACAGTATGGGGCCAATTCAAAGAAACAGCATTTTCTCAATACCTGCCAGCCTCTTCTCAATACAAAGCCCTTTTCCTGACTCCCATGGTCTCCAGTCTGCTCGATTGCCCTTACCCTCATTGCCATTTTGTCAACTAACAATCACCACTTAGCATGAGATCAACTCTGTTATATAATTGAGCCCCAATCACTCACTCTGAATGATTGTTGTAACATGAAAAGCCACAGAAACACTTTGATCAGGCACTTGGACAATGACAGTTATTAGCAGTACTTGGCGGCCCTTACAATAGCAACACCAAGACCACAGCCACCCCACCGTCTTGTTCTACCTCTCTACCCAACCCATTAAAATCGACTAAGACGTCACCCACCTATTAGCTATAAGTTATTATTATGTCAGATTCTAAATGAAGAGGGCAGGGGTTGTAAGCAAGCAGGCAGACACCCAGGTATTTGCCTGCAGTGTTTGGGAGGGGGGTTAAATCATTTATCTGATGGGGGCTCCCTCTCTGGGTTTTGTCCGGCTGTGCTGGCATATGTTCGTGATGAGCTGCTCTGCTACACGGAGCAGATGGGATGCCGGCCGGCTGGGTGCATCACTGTACGGTGCGGCGTGGTGCTGGTGCAGCACTCCAGATGAAATTTCATTCTCACAGTCCTTCTTTCCACTCCTTAGACTATCTCCACCCCCCCTCCCACCCATCCTTCCTACTGTGTCCCCTGATCATCCACCTGGCTATCTGCCCAGTGTACAGTGCTATGACTGTGGAGCTGTGAAGATGAATGCTCGTAAATGGAGATAGATTGAGTATGCAAATGGGTACATGTGGCATGCCTCTGACAGCAGTGGTGAAGACACGCCACTGCTTCACAAGCACACAAATGCTCCAATCCAATTTCACTTGCTTTTGGTCCGACTAAGAAGACGCATAATTAATTCAAACTAGCCAAACCATAGGCCACAATGTCTCTTGTCTCCCTCCCTTACCCAGCACCACAACTGCCATTCTCAGCTGCTTGAGCCTGTGTGTTGCAGCTAGTAAGGTCTACTGTGATCCAGGTTTGGTTAATAAAGATAAAACTGCTTTCTGTAATTACTGAGTTTGACGATACATAATACTACATTAACCAGTTCTTCTCTATTGTACAAATTTACAGGACTTACCTTTATTAGTGTTTTAATAACTGTTTGTGTCTCCCACCTTAGGTGAGGTGAAAATCAATTAGATTTTACATTTGTCAATGAAAATAAATTCAACTTCCAGAAATTAATGAATAACAGTCACTTAAAATTACTGGTGAAAAAATGAACTTTTATTCATCTCCTGACCACTAGTTTGAATCGTATTAACCACATGATTCAACCAATTAGCAGTCTTATAAGCATGTCCCTAATACAAACACACACACACACACACACACACACACACACACACACACATACACACACCAGTTGGCCAGTGTATACTGCTGTGTCCACACATACTCTCATTAGCACAGACCTAAACAGTCTACTTTATTGCTGAGGACCAGAGTTTCTTAGCGGGGGTGAGTTCAGCTGTAATGTATGTGTGAGCAAAAGAGGCTCCTCTCAGTATGCACATCCTATTAATCTTGTTATGGCCCTACTCTCCTCCCTGCCTTTAAATATGCATTAAAAAGAATGGAGTCATTGAGTATATTTGGCATATAAAAGATATGAGCTTATCATTAAAAATCCATGTAGGCCCTTTACATGCAAGAAGAGGTGATTTCATGCTTGGCTACCCACTTTTGCAGGGTGTGGTAGCAACACTCCTCCCCATCACAACCATCCACCGTCCTTACATTATCACCTTCACACGCACACACACACACACACACACACACACACACACACACACACGCGCACACACACACACACACACACACACACACACACACACACACACACGCACACACACACACACTCACACACACACACACACACACGTCCTTGGATCTACCTCTTGTGTGCAAATGATGCTGTGAAAGAAGTAGTTTGAACCAATGAAGCGCTAAGAACACAGGAAGGCAGCGGGGAGAAGGGGTGCATTAGGGATAGTCCTGCATGCTCCAGAAGCCTTGCATGGTGTCTTCACTCTGCAAGAGAAACCTACTGCAATGATCAAAGCAGTGCATTTGTTTCATCTGTAGCACTCACGGTGTGACACCCTGAATAGCTGTTTAATTTGTTCAATCTAGGCAAGGCGTTACAGAGAAAGAGACAGAACTTTTTGAGACTAGGATAAGACATGTGCATAAACTTATATGTCTAAAGCCACACTGGTGTGTTTCCTCATGTTAAGTAAAGAATATGTTATTTTCTCTGCAGGTCAGGCAGATGCACAGCGTGTTCTGAAAAGGCAATGGTTGTGTCTGCTATGGTAATGTTGGTTTAATATTTTCAATTGACTTGCATAATCATCCTAAGCTGGGCAGTCATGGGCATCTCTGAAATATATTTGTTATGATCCCATTAATGTCACCTAATGACACCCAGGAAGCGGTATTGTTGACTAGGTGAATAAATCAGTTCTGCTTTTGAGCCCGACCAGTTCAGCACAGGCCTACACACACCCACACACCCCAGTCTTAACTCTCTCTCCCCAGCCCAAAAGCTCAGTTGGAGCATTTAGAGGGTGGTAGTGTCTATAATCACTGTGATATTTGCCCCCTCGTGTATTGTGGAGGGCTGAGGCTCATTGGCTCTTAAGAGGGTCCAGTGTGCCACATGCTTAATCAACTATGCATGAGTTGACCCTAATGGATTTTGTTTCACTGTTATTAGGCCTCATGCTGCCTCATGTGGAACACTCCCACCGTCCCGAGGGTGGCAAACAACACTGGTCTGAAGGAAGCCAGATATTGCCAGACCAAACATTAAATTACTCAGTGACAAGGAACAAAAGACAACAAAGGATAGTCTGCTTAAGTCTTAAAGGTACTGACCATTATTCAGACTCAATATGCTCCTCATTGTGTCTGTATGCTGTATGTATCTTCATAAAATGTGTAGGTCTAGGCTTCTGTAAAGGGGGAAACACACATATACTGGTAGTGTGACGTAGTTTTCCAACTTTTACGCATCTGGCTTCTGCATTCTGGTGAGGAATGCATTCTGGTGAGGAAACAGGAACAGGTAGTTTGGGGAGTGTCAGATGATACTTGGAGGCTGAGGAAACTGGATTTCTGAAAGCATTCATGAGTTTAAGCAAGGACTAAAACTGATTACAGCAAAGGAGGGTAAGGGATGGACCAGAGGATACATTTTAAACAGGGGTGCTATTGCAGCTTGTTGTTCTCTTTCGAGTGGCCCATCAACAAAGTCTAAGAGTAAAATTGTTCCATTTATCTAAAATTATATCTGCATCACACATCATAGTTTTAGTGTTGTCACTGTAAATTTGAATGACCGTGGCTAAGTTAGTGTGAAATGTTTGTCAATTGTATCATTAAGCACTATAGCATCAAATAGAATGTTTTTAACAGAATGGGGGTCTTTCACTTCTTACTGGTTGAAAACTGCTCTTAATTTTGCATTGGCCCAAGGTGTCTTAGATTTTCCAGTATGTGGCCTTTAAACAAAAAAGTTTGGCAACCCGTGATTTACAAGAATAATAAAATACAAAAAGTTGTTAAATAATGGGGGATGGTACTGGTACCCTTGGCCCCCACTCTTCCGAAGCCAGTGCCCTCAAAGATTTACCTAACATGAATCAGCTCATCAAGTAAACACATTAATACTAAAAGCCTTTAAAGGATTAGGGCATAGGGTTTAGGGGCACACACTGGTCACACCAGCATGTCAAAATGGATTTTGCTCAAGTAGCCTGGTGTGGAGGCTGGAAATAGAAGGTGTATAGCCAGCAAAACCAGTTAGGATGACCATCATGAGCTGGTCAAAAGATGTTAAACCATCTTAAACCAGCTAAACCAGCCTATATGCGTATAAATTGTGAATTCAGTAGTTGTAGTGACAATGACCAAGGTCAAATTGCTTTAGGAAGAATGGTCCTATAACTACTGTCACACTGGAAAAAAAATGTCAAATAAAATGCATTTTGAAATAAACATTAATAGCTCAAACTGTAACTTTTCCAACTAACAGAGATTCAGGGGCAAGTTAATATGAACCACTGTATATTGCAGTTCATCATGACCTGTGACAAATATGGCATCTGGTTCTTCAGTTGAAAGGGCTATTAACTAGATGGCAGCCCCCTCAGTGTCTTTGTTTCATTATGTTTTTATTGCAGGGGTCGGAGAGGTGTACTGCTGTCTAGGTCAGGGTGACAAGAGTTGGGCAGCTATCCAAATGCTCTCTGACTCAGCACATGTTTCTCTCACTGGAAATGAGATCTGTGCAAGCAGCAAACCACCTGTATAAAGTTAAGTAATTACTTCTGAAAGTATTTCTGTCAGCCATTTTGAGTGACGCTGGTGGGTTAAACAATACTGCCGAGTACCCAGTGGCAAACAGTTTAACGTTTAGTTCAGTTTTGACTATGAATGAACTAACATCAGAAAAAATCTGGTGTAATTCAGGCCTGTCGTTCAGCTTGTTCGTCAGCTGACCTCAAACAACAGGCCTTTGATTTGAATCACACCAGATTTCTCTTTTCAAATAATCTTTAAAAGGGGTTTGAAAAGGAAGACAAACTTTCATTATTTCTTCCTTTGCCTCATTCAGGATTGATTGTAAATTGCTTAACTAAATCCCTCTGAGAGTCACTCTGTTTTCCTCTTAATTTACTTTCTCTCAAATTCTTCCAGATCTCCTCAAACAACATTATTATTATTATTATTATTATTATTATTATTATTATTATTAATAATAATAATAATAATAATAGTAATAATAATAATAATAAAGACAGAAAGAAAGATGGAAAAAGGAAAAGAAAAGAAAAGAAAAGAAAAGAAAAGAAAAGAAAAGAGAAAATTCAATCCCCATCAGCAAACAATGTTAGCACAGTTCCGTTTACCTGCCACAGTAAATAAACAAAATGGCTGATTATTTGAATTAATGTCCTCCTCCAGCTGTGTGCTCTAATTGGAATAATGAGCTGAAAGGTTATCAACACTTGGCAAGGCATTATTATTCATGCGATTACCTGAGCGTGTTTTCTCAGTAGTGTTAGCTGGGCTCCCTACCAGCGATCACATCGTCAGATGATTCTAGAAAGACAAAAGTATTCCCCTGTGCCTTTCCAGTGATATTTTGAAGAAGGAAACATGGGTGTCTGAAATTAGTTTCTCGTGTCCTGCTAACCAGATGCCTATTTAGCCATGTGTCATTTGTAGTCCATGTTCAAAAGGGATACAGGCTACCAGTATGTGTGGCAGTTCACTTTTTTCCCTATTTCTATATATCATTCTCTCTGTTTCCTAATGGCCCATTTTCTTGTATGTGTTTTTAGTTCAACTGATTTCTTTTTTTGGTACCCAACTGAGCAAGGGCCCTATCAGAGCCAAGTTCACTTATTAAGGAAAGATTACAGTGATAATGTAGCACACACACACACACACACACACACACACACACACACACACACACACACACACACACAAAAGAAAAAAAAAAGGGAGTTCACCATGTACTCCAAAGACCCGACCGCAACTCGACTGTTCAACAAGAACTGGGAGCCCACGGGCATTCCCTGCTCAGCGCAATTATGTGGCACAGGCTTGCCAATGCATTTAAAGCAGTCCCATTATTACAACTGACACTGGCCTCATCTCTTTATCACTTATTCAATGGTAGGCAATTTTCCAAGAGCTCCCCAGATGCTTGTCAATTTCTTCCTCTTTTAAAGAGAGAATAGAAACGGGGACACATAGGTGGCAGTTTGGGCATGGATGAATGAATACCTCCAAGTCATAGGCCAGCCAACTATTTTAACGCCTTTCAAAAGAAGACCAGCAGTTATGATTTCCAGAGCTCTGTGGGGGGTTGGGAGTAGAGCCGAGGTGACAGGGGGCAATGTAGGCACAGAAAAATACACATCTCTGACACTCCGGGCTCCTGTGTCGTGTGTTGAGAGAGGGAAGTGACAGGCTTTCACGTCAGCAGCCGGTCAGCTAGCTTTTATAGAGCAATTTATTCCACTTACACATCGGGGCGCGTGTTTATGGATCTCTCCCGGAGCCTGGAGGATCATTTGCCTGGCTTTTAGAGAGGCACGAGCCGATCTGTAGTCGGCCCCAGTTATCATAACATTTGATGGGGCTGAACATTATGATAACAGAAATGTTGCTATCTATCTTCCTGCCTAACAAGAGTGCCATGATTGATTGATTATTTATTTATTTAACTATTTATCCATCTATCTATCTGTTTGTTTGCATGCTTATGTCTTTCATTCCAAGCAGTTAGAAACTCCATGTGGACGACAAGCTTTGCAATCCGTGTGAGAGGGCTGTCTGTCAGGGCTGTGTAATTACAGCGTTCATGACGAACTTGAGCAGGAGATGTCTGTGTCTGTTGTTGTGTTTAGTACTTTTCTTTCATTCAGAGGTCTCTAAGCCTACTATTACATGCCGCTTCACTTCTCCCAAACCACAAATTTGTGAGCACATCCCTGATTGCTTGGCTGCTTTACGAAACATAATAAAATAGATTTAGCTCTGTTAAGTGAGTAGAGCGTCACACTTAATTGGCCTGGATTGCTTTAGTAAATCTTCAGATTATATTTGACCTAACTACAATGTCTGTCTGTATGTCTGTATGTATGTGTGTATGTATGTATGTATGTATGTATGTATGTATGTATGTATGTGTGCCTGTCTGTCTGTCTGTCTGTCTGTCTGTATGTATGTATATTTGTCCATGTACATAATGTATGTTATCCGATTTAAGTTTTTTTTTTTTTGCGTTTTCAAAAATGAACGATCCTGGACATCATTACAAACAATCAAAAAGACAAATGTACTGAAATATCAAACTGCTTGTTTGAAAAATGTAGTGGAGTGACAACATAACAAAGATATAATTCACACTTTTTAAGCAAGCAGCTGGCTTTCTAAGAGAATCATAAATTCACAAGTCTTATGAGTGCATGGTAAAAAAAAACAATTTTCTAGCTTACACCCTTGGCTTTGGCCCTGTTGAAATTTGCAGTGTGATTTATTCCCCACTCCCCAATGTAACTGTACCCACATTTGAAAGGTATGTAATGGTCAAGGCTCTCCATCGATCTCTCCTCCAATGAATGGATAGCTTTGTTTAGCAGTGAAAAAGTGCACAATTTTCTCAACGTGCCTGCGCTGTTTAATAGTCTCAAATCTATATTTCATTAAAATGATGACACATAGCACCCCCAGCGCTCACCTAACTCCTGGTCTATTGATCCATTGCTCTTGAAGGCATGTAGTGGATAATAAATTGGCAGGGGTTGGATGCCACTTTGTTTGAGGAGGGGGGAAAAGTTGCCTTTTATTAGTGAGGTAATGAACCTACAGGCTCTTGACGTGTCACATGGGACAAGAAGGTCAAACCCACAGCACACACACACACACACACACACACACACACACACACATGCACACCACACACACACATGCACACATACACACACACACACACACACACACACACACACACACACACTGCCCTCCGTGATTCTATTATTGCTCAAGATATAGGGTTCATAGCTTTATTTTCACCTTTATGGCCAGGATGACAAATCCTGGGGCACATAAAAACCCTAGATCTAAGCATTCCCTTACTCACAGCGAAATAGGCACAGAACCAGGAGAATCCATCTCACTTAGCCTGTACATATTTTGCCCATTTTTCATCTTGTGACTGAACAACAAATAAAACAATCGATTTCATTCCCCCTTGAAAATAACAGAGTCTTTGTGGATGTGTTAAACAGGTGCATACTTTTCTTTAGTTTTTTTTTTCTCTGGCCCCGTCAGTGTTTCCACTTTGCACACAGACTGAGAGGTAAATATTGTTGTACACTGTTATAGGCTACATCAATGAATGTACTGTGATAAAACAAACATAGGTCCTTTTTTCTGGTTTATTCTGTGTTCTTCTCAAATAATGCTTTTGGTTACAACACACATGCACATACATTGCACCTATGATACTTTATAAATGTTCATACTTTATAAATCTTCAGATCTGATTAGATCAATCAGATTAATAGGTTTAATAGAATTCTATACACCTCTTACTCACTTCTTCTCACATCTTCTGTTTTTTCTCCCTCTCTTCCTCTTTCTCCTTGGCACCTCAGTGGAAGCCAGTGGATTTGCCAGTCATTAAGCCTGAGCTCTTTTGCTGTCTGCCTGCTATGTTTATATGGGCACATTGCCCATGAATTAACTCCATGGCTCTTGACCTACCATTTCTGGATTCAAAACTGGACCCAGAACAGTTTAAACGGCCATTCAGCTCCCAGTCTTCATTTAGAAATACCCCATCATCCATAAACATTTAATCACGAATCACTACACTGACCTTTATAATATGCACTTGCTCTCTTTCACATTCAGGCACACGCGCACACACACACACACACACACAAATTCCCCCTGACAGACCCACAGAGGCGCTCACAAACTCCCTGTTTTGGCTCAGCATGGGTTTTTATATTAATTCCATTAAATCTTCACTGGAGGGGCCTCAGCCTCTGAAAGGCTTTTTTTCTGGAGGAGGGGTAGGGTGGGGGTGGAATGTGATAGGTGGGGGACCTGTGTTGTTTGTCAATTGTGGGGAGAAACCTGGTGCGTTTATGATAAATACTCGCCTATCCGTCTGCCGTGGCAAGGGTAAACACATTTGACATTTACTGCTGACCTTATCCTGTCTATTAGGCTGACGTGGGAATCTGATGGAGCAGGGTGGTGGTGTGGGTATGGGTGGGGGTGGGGGTTAGGGGAGGCGGTGCCCACTGGCTTCTCAACCTCATCGAGTGCAGCGGCTCCAGATAACAAGGTGGCCTTGTTAGGGGCGGCTTTGTTTCTCATTAACATGTTTCAGTGTCACCGCTGCAGTGAGACCTCAATGAGGTCCCCAGTTTTTATTTATGGTCTTCTGTAATGGTGACTGTCTGTACTTCTCATCCCTGTTGCACATGCTGACTTCTGGATGTGTTGAAATATGTTAGTAACATCCTTTCAGTGGTTACAGGTCTCCTGTGTGGGTCTCCACTGGCAAAGTGCAGTACCATGAAATACGATAAGTGCAGTATCATGAAATACAATATAAATCCCTGTTTTGCTTTAGTGTCTTTCATTTTGGTACCATTTAGGGAATGAGGCTAGGTTACAATTAGCGCTCAATCAAGGTGCTATGCCAATAAAATACAGTAGACTTTGTCTGTTACAGTGGCATCAGTCAGAGCATAGCCTAGGTTCCCACAGCCCTGTATTTAACCTTCACATATGGGATGATGCCATGGGTTTTCCACCATGAATTTGTGATTTGTCAGGGTGATTCATATTTTCATGCTTTAAGATCCAGTCTCACTGTCAAGTGCAGTCTTAACAAGATGACAGCTAAATACAATGCCCAGTTTCAATCAAAATGTGGAGAAATAAAATAATTAATTACGGACAACAAACATCAAATTACGAATTATCAATTTAAGCCTGGTCTCATCAGTCTGTTATTCTTTCTACAGGAGAGAAAAACCAAGAGAGAAAAAGAGAAAGAGAGAGCGAGAGATACGTGGCACATTCAGCTGTTATGGAGTGGTAGGCTCCTGTTCCATTTGAGCTCCCTAACCCGTGGCTCAGACTTTGATTACAGAGAATGAACAGGGCCTCGATTAGAGCAGGTGCTACACGGCGCCTGCCTGGTCTGAGTAAATGCATTCTGATTGGGAACAAACAGTGGGGGCCTGTCTTGCATGCTGGAATTATGGAAATGAGCTGCTGTACTTTTACAGATGTGTGTGTGTGGGACGGTGTGTGTCAATGCAAAGACAGAGAGGTAATTCCAATATTGACTAGGTATCAAAAACAGAAGGTGTGCACTGTGCAGGTTGAATGATCTGAGTATACATGGGGCAGACTAATACATGACTTGTACATGAGTCAATGTATGTGTGTAAGTTTCTGTGTATCGTGCACATGCATGTGTATGTAAAAATGTGTATGCATTTGTGTATGTCTGTGTGTGTGTGTGTGTCTGTGTGAGAAAGAGAGACAGAGAGAGAGAGTGCTTATGTGCATGTGTTCATATAATTTGTGTATGTGTGTTGCGTTTCTGTGTGTTAAAATTGTTTGCTGAAGACCCTCTGTGTGGCCAGACAGTCATATGCTGTTGATTACCCAGCTAATGGACAGCCAGTGCATGAGGTGAAGTAATTTTATGCCAATCACCACTCATTACTTAATGAGGGCTGGTGATAGAGGATGCACAGGGATCCCGAAATGGAAAGCAGAGCACTTGTAATCATATTGTTATTTACCTCTTTAAAGATAACAAGGGCTCCAGCATACAATTACAAAGTCCTCAGGTTAAAGACAGGGAGTTGTATTATTGTTATTATTATTATTATTTGCACTGTTGAATTATTCATTGATGCATAAATGGCATTTATTTGCACAGTGATCCCTCTTGATTTTGCATTTTGTGGTGCCATTTTGTTTGTCGTTCAGTCATCCTGTTCCATTTAAGTTAATTTACAGATTTATTTTATGTTTTTTTTCTTTTTTTTAACTGTAGGATAGTTGCACTGATGGTGTGTGAGTAGCCCAGTATTTGTTTACACTGAAATAAGCAAGCTATTCAAAGGCGCTGCTTTTATTCAAAACACACAGATGAGCATTTCTTTCTAAGATGTGCAAACAGAAGGGGAAAAAAACATTTGAAACATAAACACATGTATGTTAATAGCAAAGAAACATCTTATGTTCTGCAGAGGTATTAAATTGCAATTCTCTGAATCTCCATTGTAACAATACAGTGCAGCATAGAATACAAAACATTTTCACAGATTTATCTGAGTTAGTAATGCATTTTTAACCAGTAATAATTCCAGTATAGTATAGATAGATAGATAGATAGATAGATAGATACTTTTATTATCCCATAAAGAATTCTGGTATCCTTAAGGGGGTAATATAGCCCAGTAAGAGTCCAGTAATAGTCCAGTCCAATTTTGGCTTGGGTAGGGTATTTAAAAAGAGAAGACAAAGAAAAAAGAAAGAACACACGGAAGAACAGAATTATCACATATGGTGCGATCTACATGTTGACGGCATGAAGAAGGCTTGAGGATCCGTCTGAGGAGGGACTGTGCGAGGACAGAGTTTTATGACACATTTTTGAGAGGAGCAAAAGAATAAACTGGTGGATAACCCTTAACATATAGGAATCTCTCTCCCTCTTCTCTGTGAGATGCTATCACTCGGTAGAAATGTCAGTTTGATAGGAATTCCTATAACCTTGAACATCAGTGGACATTTTTACAATGACACTGTGGGGTTATATGCTAGAATGTGAAAGCCTGGCTGCAGTGTCATTTAATAACGCAGCCTTTTCTTAGCTGTGCTTCTGTCCACTGAAAGTTCATCTTAAATGTCTGTGTTTAACTTACCACTGGTGAGTACCCTGTCAGATCTTTGAAGAGAAAGAGGGTGAAACAGCCACCATCACTGTATCACATGAAAGCTATAGAAAAGCTATAGAAAAACTTGGGGAGTGTAGTATGTTTCAGCATTTATACATAACAAAGATCTTCTATTCTTCTCTGCCCATAGATTTTTTTTCAAAAGTACTTACATAGAAAAAACACTACTCATTGTAGAAAAAACAAAAATCATCAAAGCAGACTCTGAATTTTATACAGTTTAGACACAGACCCTAGGATCTGTTGGCAAGGTGTCATATGCGCTGGAAGAGGGTTGACAGTAAATATTGTGTGTCAGGGCTGTGAGCTGCCTGGACGTGGTAATCTCCACGTCTGATTAGCCACAGAGATTTCATTGCCACAGTCTTTAGACCCTCCTCATTACACATTAATTAAAATTCATTGAATTCACTTCACCCAGCCCCCACCCCCACGCCCATACACACAGACACACACAGACACAAACACACACACACACACACGTACCCTCGAAGCCACTGCGTTCCTTTTACACTCCCGCACACAGACACCCACTCTCGCTCCACAGGTCTAAAAGACCCCTATCAGTATGGGGTCCTCTTGCCCCCACCCCTACACCCAATCGCAATGTTGCTACACACTAACCAAACCCATTCACCCAACCCAACGCTACCATCAAACCCACCCCCCATGGCCTCATGATCTTTAGCCAGCATTAGACAGCGGGATGCCTGCATAACATGCTGGGAAGTTCCAATCCCCACAACCCCCTTTTTCCACCCACCTCTATGCAAATGTGATCTGGGATGATGCACCACAGACTGACATGTCCTCTCACATTGCCTGACCTGCTGTGTTGAAAAGAACAAGAGGGAGAGAGAGAGAGAGGGAAAGGAAAGGAGAGAAAAAGAAGAAGCCAGTGAGAGAGGGGGAAGTAGGAAGGGCAAGAGAGGTGGAGGAGGACAAGAAAGGAGGGAGCTGAATGCGGCAGCTCTTTCTTGGTGCCATATACTATAGAGTGGTGGCTACATGCTGGGTGTTCTGAGTCAGGTTGCAGTAAGGGGTGGCAAAGAAACAGTGGGGACAGCGTCGGAGGGTGGGGGAAGGTGGTGGCAGAGCTGGTGGCAGCTAGGGTGGCAGCTTAGCAGTGCTGGCATGCGTAGGTGTAGAAGTTCGTAGAAGAGGAGGCATCTGCTGTTCACGCCATTTCAAAAAGACAAGCATATGGTGAAAACAGACGCAACCATATGGCAGGGGGCTGTTTTTGAAAAACGCATGGAACGCGTCCATCGGACCTCTCCAATACCCTCTATGGTGTTTTGCTTTAATGTGTATAAGCAGGTGCAGAATCACTATCTCTCGCAGCTTCTTGAGTGAGCAGAGCTTTGTAGCAAAGGCGGCCATTATTAGTCGCCAACCACAAGTATGCATGGTGCAAAACAAACAAAATGAACAACAAACAACTACTACAGCTAGTTTTACAATATTGCAACACAACACAAAATGGTCCGGTACATCTTAATGCTCAGTCTATCCTGGACTTACAGTATCCCAGTGCTTAGGTCGGTTGTTGCTGCCAAATCAGAATTATCACTGACTTTCATATATTTGTATTATATAAGAGATGTGTGCAGTGCAAAACAGACTCTTTCAATCATGTAACATCCAGCTAAATCATCCTTCAGTTCACCTGTAGTGAATGATAGTCGGCTCTCTGTAGAATCAGGAGCATGTGATTTCCTGTTTCTGGTGTGAGTTCATCAAGCTCACATTCATCTGTCATCACAGAGTCTGTCTGTCTCTCTCCCTCTCTCTCTCTTTCTCTCTCTCTCCCTCTGTCTCATTCGCACTCGCTCCAGGTCTGCTGGAGATGGCACCCGTATTTCACGGCAGAATCGGGTGCCCCCCGCTCCCGCGAGCAGATTGATTTTCTCATCACAGTGGATCACGTTGCGGCCCCAGTAAATCTGAATTATGCTGACAAGGTATTAGGCTGAGCAGACTCTCCACGCCCTGATGGTCAGTCGTGTATATGTCTGTGTGTGTGTGTGTGTGTGTGTGTGTGTGTGTGTGTGTATGTATTTTTGTGCATGCTCGATCCTTCTGCTCCCGTCAGGCGATGACACCAAGTGAAACAGCTCTTATTTCCCAGGCCGTCAGCAGAAGGAAAGAAAATGTTCCTTCAAAAGATTTGCCGCCCCAACGACCCACTCATGCATTTTTGTGCTGGTGAAAGTGGCAAGTTCGGCTGGAGATGAGGATAATACTTTGTTAGAAATATTAGAGGCAAATTAAAATTATGAGGTTCATATTCTATATTTGTCCATTTTATCAAATCATATTTCAAGAAGCAGCATTTATATGCCTCATTTAGATTTGAAGGGATATGCTTTTAGCTGTACACTTTTATGACAATTTGAACAATTAATGCATGTCTTGCTGTGGGCGATTATTCAATTATCCGGTGAGGCCTAATTTAGCAAGCTCTCCATAGTCCCTTTTTTCTGAGCCTAAATTAACTAACAATGTCCACTGTTTTATCTCCATCAAAGCACAGTCCAGAAAAGAATGATCTTCAACTTGTGGTCTCACTCAAACAGATTTCAGATGATGAAAAATACATGTTTTCTTTGATTTCCATCCATGGTGCCCTGTTCCTGCCAGTTGGACTTGTTATTTATTAATCATCTGTGTTCCAGCATCAAAGAGGTCCAAAGCCATGGCCTCCACCAGTTGCAGGGTTGCTCCTCAATTAAAACAGACTCCACGCCTTCTCTTTGGCACCGCCTGCCGTGATCCACCAGCGCACTGTACCTATTTATTGCATCATGCTCTATTCATTTTCTCTTACCTCCTGTGTCTTTCATTTCTCCTCCGTTGTTCACCACTGTTCCTCTCTCTTTCTCTCTATTTCTCTCTCTTTTCTTTAAGCCATTCTCCTGCACACATCCATCTCCTGCTTCTTTGAATATTTCAGTTTCTTATTTTTGCTTTTGTTCAAAAACCTTCTCCTCGCAATGAGGGTTTTCATCACTTGGTGGGGCTGTGCAGACTCCAGCTCTCCTCCATTCAATCCCCACACCCCCACCTCCTCCTCCACCACCTCCTCCCACACACCTCTTTCTTCTCCGCCTCCATCTCCCCACTGGGACCATCATATCAGAGGAGCTAGCTGTACTGATTATGATGAGAATAGCCCTCTCCTTTTGTTCTTGCACGGACGTATCATTCAGAGGGCCTGGACCAGATTCAGTTCAATTCAGATTTAGGTTCAGTGGAGAGACATAAATATTATCTCTGCTGAAAGACTGTAAGGGGACAATTCCTCTGATATTCAGTTTCTGAAGGTTCATCAAATTGGTTTAATTAACTGCAACCCTGACTGGGGAGTTCTTCAATTAATATTGTTGTCGTTTTTTTTCCACATATTAATGAGAGTTTCAGGCAGTTTGCCATATTTAAGTGATTCTTAAATAAACAGGTTGATTAACTTTTAAGTGTTTCGGATTGAATACATTAATTGTGAAGTCCTTTTTGACCTTTTGTCAAACACTGCAAGGGAAACACTGCATTCCTGAGTGTAGTGTTGCTGCACTTTTCTCAGGTGGGTTTGGTAGAGATCTCTTCAACTTGGCTTAACTCTCTGATTCCTAACAGTTCTTTATCTTTTATTTTGTTTTTATCTTTTTTACGTTAGCAGTTCTGTATTACTGTGGGTTTACCTCTTTTTTGCCTATAGTGCTGATTGCTGAATGCTACTAATTTGTTGTCTCATCCGTTACGGCCGGCTCAATAGTTGCATCATAAAATGTCGACGGACAACAGAATTTATTTCAATAAATCATCATTAATGTTACAGTTCCAGTACAAAAAGCATGGTGCTTTTAGGTGCAATAAAAAACGCAAGCCTCCGTTGAAGATGAGCACATGACCTTCTTATCCACACCTAAGCCTGGTGTAGAGCGCTAACACCCAAAGACTGTTGTACTGCCACTGCAAGGCCAGGGGGGTGCAGGGGGGCATTACACATCTATTTCATCGTTTTTCTGCCCATGTCCTTTGTGTCTGTCTATTCATGATCTTATGAATGTTTGCTTTTACTCTACTTGTTCAGTGTCCTTGAGTACCTTGAAATGCACTTTTGAAAAAAAAGATTATTATTATTATTATTATTATACTGTATGTGCACGTGGGTCCTCAAGAGCAGGACGCAGAGTACTTATGGCAGCAGGGTTAGCTAGTTTTATATACGTAACCTTTACATCTGGTTTGCCATGTTTTAGTGAGCTCAGACCAACACATCTCTTAGCTACTGGAGAAACATGAAAAATCTGAATAAACAAATAACAACTTAAACTAAGAATTCTAAGTTTTGTTTTTTTTTGACATGATAAATACAGGATGAGTTCCAAACTCTGACCTCCTACAACCTTTATCATATTGATGTATGATACACTGTCCTATTTTTGTCTGCTTGTGTTTAATTCTCTGTCCTGGATGTTTTATGGTGCCATGACATACAAAGACAAGGCTACCAGGACACTACTGAATAACAGAGAGGGAAAGGCACATGCAGATACATATGCATGCCTGGATCATAGCATGTTAAAGCTGGAGGCAGGATAAAGAAAGAGATGAGGGAATATTTGCAGAAGAAGGAGATTCAAAAACATACCATATGCACTTATCAGACACTGAATAATCCCCACAGATCCAGGATCAGGGTTAATCTTTTGGGAGTCATTTGGGAAATACTTAAACTAAAATAAAAACCCAAGTGTGTTTTCGTTACGACGATAACCTCACCTGAACATGTTTTACATTTCCTGTGAATGTAAACGGAAAGAAAATTTAGTTAAAAAGTGATGTGACAAAGCCCCTTAAGACAGTCAGTCTTGGGGAGGGAATTGGACACAGTATCAGATGGAACATTCACTTCCATAGGCCTTATGTATTTTTCATGATGTGGTGTTAGTGGGGACCTCTGTGAGGATCAGTGATCATTACACTGGATTACGGCTTCTTCGCATGCTCTGATCTCCCAGGATTAGCAAAGATTGCACTACTTCATATTTAAAACCACTACAGCAGATTTCTAAATCCAGATACTCCTCTAATGCACGAAACGTCTCCGGTTAGGAAAATGAAGGGTATTAGTGCTAGGCTCCAAGTGGCACTAAACAAACTGTCCTCCATGTCTGAGAGACTCTCACTCTCTCCCTCTCTCTTTTTTTCCTATCCACAACCAACTCTGAAACCTCTTTGTTGTAACTTTGTAATTGTAGAAGATAGAAAGAGGAAGTGGGTGGAAGAATGTTTAAACATTTACATTAATGTCTTTTTGTGTCTTGGCTCCTTCTGCAGTGTAATATTGCCAAAAATCTTTTTATGTTATGATTGAATTTTGTGACTTTGTTGCTGATGGTATTAAACTGACCAAGCCTTAGAAAATGTGCCTAGACCCCATATACACAACCAACATCAGTGTATTTCTGCTGAGGATACCCTAATTAGTCTATGATATGGATTGATATTATGCAAAAGAACATCAAATTGTAATAGAGATGTACTGCATTCAAAACTGAAGGTACCATGAAGGTGAAGCAATCTAATTGCATCCCATTGTCCATGTAAACAACAGTCGAAACAGGCTAATTTCCAACTCAGATCCCTAACACAAACTCAATTTGATCGTCAGCGCTGGTGTAAATCGATGAGAGGTCTTGTTGTGTTAAATGTGAGCGCCAGAGAGCACTGGCATAGTACGAGCACTGACACAGTCTTCAACCTCATTGTTCCAGCAGCCCCGGTCAACCTTGTCAGATGCATTAGCACACAAAGGAATCAAGGTTTGGTATGCAGAGCAGGCAACAACAGCGGCAGCATTAGCCACGGTGACTGATGGTTGCCAAGCAAGTGGGTCTCATTAGAGACAAAGGAGTAGCGCACGGTGAAGGGCATTTGACAGGTGAGCGGTTGCCGTTGTCATGGCTGTGCTCGTTAAGATGCTCAGCAGCCATCAGGTGCTTCCTATAAGGACATGTGTGACTTCTCACAAAGGTGACTCAGATTTTTTCCCTCTCCGAGTAGGCCTATGACCCTGGGATTGCTGTGCTGAGCCATATGAGCAGTGCTTTTAAAAACTGAAACGAAACTATTCTTGAGTCACAGTCCAGCTTGATAAAAACTTTTTAGTAACTTTTTATATGGTTATATGTATATATTTTTTTATTTTGTACATTTGTTGATTTTCCCCTGAAGCAACTACTTAGTGCCCTGTACAAAATAGCTTTTATTTAGACACACAGAGATCAGTCTATCTGTCTGAAATATACTTCACTGTAATTATTTTTTCCTCTTACCTGTCATAAGTGTCATATATACAGTAGGTCAGGCTTTTTGATGGAGGCTGTGGTGATACTGAGTGTAGGTCGACCACTCTCATCCCACGTGCTTTCTCTTAGTCAATCTTTTCTTTTTTGTCTCTCTCAAGCTCTTCTCTATGTCCACCCCCCCTCCCATGTCTCTCTCTCCCCACCTCTCTCTCTGTTTCTCTTTCTCTCCTCTTTTCTGTATTTATGCACCCATATGCTTTATGCAATTTGTCTAGCCTGGCAGCCACATCTTTCTACTACTAATTGCTTTCCATCAGTGTCTATCTCACGCTCCCTTTTCTTTCAATATTTATGCATCCATATGCTTTTTGCAATATTTCTGCCCTGACAGCCAGCTCCTCTATCCTCTAACTGTTCTCCATCAATGTCCATCACTCCCTCCTTCCCTCCTTCTCTCTCTGTCTATCTGTCTTTCTTTCATCCTTTCCTGTATAGCTGTAGTTTGTGGGCAGAGAGATTGCATTAACCTCTCTGTACGCCTCATTGTGTTGGAAATTACAACCACTGTAGCCAAATCCATTGACTGCCGAATGGTGGGTGTTGCTCAGAGAGAGAGAGAGAAAGAGAGAGAGTTAGAGAGCAAAAGAAAAAGGGGATGGGAGGATATTGCTGGTTCTTCATGCTCTGAAGGAAAGCTTTTAACCTTGGCAATATAGCCGAAATAAACTCCCAGACACATCTCCATCTGTGTGTGTTTCAGCTGGTGCTTTAATGCCAGATGATACCCGCCCCTTCTGTGAAATTTACATATGACGTTTAACGTCTTATTGCAGCCTAGGTCTAGGACTTTCTCTGGACCCCAATGTCAGCGCTGAGGGGACAGGATGTGTGCATTGGTGTAGCATGTCACGACCAGGATTTCACAGATGACGTTGAATGTCCCTGGATCAATATGTTTGCCATGTATCTTCTCCTTGTCTCACTGCCAGCAATCTTAAATCTTAAAGCTAGAAGTCACTGTGTGTCACATGTGAGTGTGTGTAGTGAACCTGTGTGCTCATGTCATACTCAACTCATCTGTCTTGTGCACACTATTGTTTAATCTAAGTGAAGTGTCATTTTTAGGGGGGAAGTAGTGTCTGAAAGATCATTACCTCGCACAAGAAATCACAAATCTGGGACTCGGGTGGCTGTGCAGTGAGACTTCCGTCAGAAATCTGGTCCAGTGTCATTTGGAAGGGGTCAGTAGATCAGGCCGCGCACCAGAGTCTGGAGTGGCTTGCTGTGGTCACTACCGCCATCTGCTGGTCAATGAAGGGCCAAACGCTTGAATAGCTGTAAAATCTGATGAAGCAATTGCTGTGCTACATGCTGGAATTCTGCATTGACATTGGTGAGGTAACAGCAATGATAACAAATGAACAATCACAGAAAATATTTATTTTATTAAGTTGAATTTGTGATTATGTATTGCTTTTATGTGGTTTGCAAAATAATCATCTGTTTTTAGTGGAGTGTAATTTCATTTCATTTATGTAATCACGTCTCAACTTTACTCAAATTTACTGCTACAAATGGCCTGAGATCTCATTGGAATAACATGAAATAACATTCTTTTTTTAAGTTCTGTTGAAAAACGGTGATAAAGAACCAAGATAACAAGCAATTTCTCTAAATCTTTGTCATATGTTGGTCTCAGGTCTATAATTGATTTTAGTGGGCAGGCCTCCACTAGACAAATGGATAAATAACAGACGCTTATCAAATGGGTTATGAATCAAAGTGGCACAAACATACCACTCTGACAAATGCCTTGCCAGAAAATTTGATCAACTGGAACTATAAACACAATAATGCTACTATCATTTCCCATAGACAAACTATGTGACTGTGTAAAAGTTGACAAGTTATCAAATGTTGACATTCCTAATTTGGGCCTTAAAAACAAAGACTAAAGATCTAAGGTATACTTCAGGTAGAAGTATCCTACACTATCACATTCCACATGGATCTATACATCTGCACCACAAGAAAACTATGTCAGGATCCTGGAGCTTTGAACAAGCAGACTGCATGAAAAGGGAGATGACAAACCAAGCAGTTATCTGTCTGTGCAAATGTTTCTATAGTGAGCACTATCTTACAACTTCTTTTTGATTCACAAAGAGACAGGAAGAGTAGCAGAATTTCCCATATTGCAGGTGATGTTCTGGAAAGCATTGTTTCTTTCTCTGTAGTTTAAAGTTTATAATGATTCAGTCAATGAGTTTTGATTTATGAGTTGAATTTAATTGAAAAAGACACCATATAATCCCTTTTTATCCCAGGCATTGTCTTTTATCCTCAAGATGCACCCAAACATCTAGGTAGCATATCTCTAACTGTGTGTCACCAGAGACATTGGTACCTCCAGCACTGTACATTGAGAGGCACACGCTGCCAGCTAATTACTGCAAGTGTCTGTGTCAGCATGAAGCAAGTGGGTAGGATGCAAGCAGACACTACGTATTTACTTCTCTGGAAGAGACAAACTGCAGATTGCATGATTCTAATGCGTTTAATAGCACTGGGCCATCTGCATCTGAGAAGGAGGGAGGAAGGTTGAGAGGATGCCACTTTCCAAAGAAAGCTGTTTGGTTGTTTACTTGTGTGTGTGTGCATGTGTGTGTGTGTGTGTGCAAATGTTAATTCGTACATACGTGCGTGTTACAGAAACGGTGCCAGCTCAAGAGATGTACTGAAGTGCAGATGGCTACATGAATACTTGATGAGTGTGGATATTGCATTATGTACAAACACTGTGGACACAACTTTAAGAGTTTTCCAAGAAATGAAACCAAATATACCACAGAATCCTTAATAAAGAAATGTTACTCTTTCCTTTTCTTAGAGTATTGTGGCATGTTTTGTCCAGAACCCTGGCCCAAAATTAAAATATTGCAGGCAAAACTGTGCTCTTGTTACCACAAGAGATTTGTCCATTACAGACCATTCCCAGAAACTGTCATGAAGAGGATGGTTTCACTTTCACAATACACTCATTATAATTGTTACAATGGCACAAATACTATCACTAATTTGTCAAAACTATACCTAAGTAGTAATTATAATTTATAATGCTATGACCTGTGACAGATACCTGTTACCAGAGGAAGTGACAGCTGTTGTGAAATTGCTGTCATATGCAATGACATTGATATTTGTTATGGCAACTTCTGAACATGTGTCCACTGGGTCTTGAAGATATGATAGTTAAAAAAAATACATAAAAGGAGAGGAAAAAAACAAACAGAAGAAAATATGACATCACCTCCACATGTTTTCCTCCAGTATCTTCGGTCCCATTCACCACCACCCATTTATTGCAAATCTAATCAGAATAATCAGAGACAATGAGATAATAAGAGAGAGAGAGAGAATGAGAGAGAAAGAGAGCTCTCTCTCCTACTGGCTATATCCAGATATCCAGTCCTAGTAATTACTTCCTCTTGAGCTGGATCTTATTGACAGTACTACATTGTGCAGCTCTCCATCTCAATGTCTCTGCACACAAAAGCAAACAATGGCATGAACACTCTCTCCATCAAATGCTAATGATAGATTGCGACCCCCCAAAAAAGGAAAGGAAAAATCATTTCCTTGCTCCGCCCTTGCCGCTAATGGCTTAACGAGAAATGACATATGGCACAGCGGCAGGGTAGGTTAGTCTCAGAGGACTACGGGCCCTATGTTTCTCTACAGATCTCACTGGGGAGTGACGGACAGGCGAATGGAAAATCAGTTTGTGTGGGAAACAGTTCAATTTTTCTTCGATTAAAGATGGCAGGAGAGAGAGAGAGAGAGAGAGACAGATGGAGGGATGGTGCCTGTGCAGAGCCAGAATGAATAGAAACACAAATGGCTTAGGGTATTCGGCGGTATTTCTGAGACTATATGTAATTATGCCCACAAAGGGTGGCTCTGGGGGTTGTATTGATTTGGTTTACTAGACGGAGGAGGTCAAAGTGAGCAGAAGGCAGGAGGAGGTGGTGAATGTGACTGGTTTCACAGGAAACAGAAAACAGAAAACTGTTTACATTTCAGGTCCATTAATTATTATAATTATTAAAATACAACATTTCAAAGGGATACTTGACCATTTAATAAGCTCCCTCTTAAATTTTCAAAATTGGTTTCAAGAGATTATTTTTTCATAACAGACTTAGGATAGTCTCTGACACAAAGAAAACTCAGGAGAAGATTGTTATTTAGTAGAAGATAATATTTATTGTAAGATATGATGTAATTCATCATAATATAATCATATATATATATAGTTATATATACTGTATTTACATGGGCCACAAGCTACAACGAGAGACATAGACAGAAAGCAAACATAGAAAAATATTAGTATTGGCACAGAGTAAGCTTCATACAGAGTACCTATTAAATTAAATAAATACATAATTAAATACTGGTGACAGTCTCACAGTGACGTCATTTTTTAACATTTATTTTTTACATTCATGACTTGATACAGAAAGGATTATGTCAGATGACCACACAACGATGGCTGGGAGGCAACAGTAGTTAAATTAAGGGTTAGATCGCAATTCACTAACAGTGTATGTCATGTATGACAAAAAGCTGCCTAAGGGGGTAACACATACACACACACACACACAAGCACACACACACAAACACACACACACCCTTTCTCTCACCCTCTCTCTCATGCATACACACTTATACATCACACATATATACACAATGACAATTCTACATACATAATGAAGTATACAGAAACAATAAACACTTCAAAAACAAGGTGTAAGACTAAACTACAATCTACAGACAAGATATAAAACCTGTTTAAAATATCACACAGTTTGAGAGAAGTGCAACCTCTGGTGACACCTGCATTCATTAACAGAAATTTTAAAAAGGGAAAATTTTGACATTCATACTTGACAGTGTTCTTTTTTTCTGCTACAGCATGTTTAACAGAGCTTTAAAGTGTCAGGTACTGTACATTAAGTATACTGTCAAGGGTGAGTGCACTCAGACAATGTAATGATATGTATGACATATGGAATAACATATACTGTTATTCCTCAATCATCATTACAGACAAAATACCCTGATGACAACACGAGTAGTCCATGATCATGAAGTGTAAGTTATTTCTGTTTTTCCACTGCCACCAACCAATCAAATGAAATTATTTGGTAATAATGGTCAATGCAAATAGTTTACAACCTTTATGAAGTGCCTGGCCCCTAATTGTTCCCCAAAATAATCATGGGTTGGATGGTTTAGATAAAAATACTTCATACATTGGCAGAGCCACTGGTTTGTAGCCACTGAACAAAGTTGCCATCACAGGCAAGTATCTGTTGAGTGTGTGTGTGTGTGTGTGTGTGTGTGTGTGTGTATGTGCTGCTGTGGTAAGAGGGCATTCAAAGTGCACCGCAGTAATATTGCAGGTGTCCTTGCCTGACCTTGACCAGATCTGCAAACACCTGCCTCATTGCTATGCTGGAGAACAAAGGTAAACGGCATCTGCCTCACCCACCAGCAATGCAAACACACACTGCACTCAAGAGACCACGAGATGGGTTGAGGGGGGGTATCTAGAGGAGGGAAGATGAAGGTGTGTGTGCATGTCTGTGTGTGTGTGTGTGTGGGGGGGGGGGGGTGGGTGGGGGGTGGCGGGGGGGATAGACACAAGGGTCATCAGTCTGAAGACTTGCATACTCTAATACCAAACAGCGCAGGGCACCATAGCCTTGAGGCTGCCTATTTAATTGCAGTCAATCATGCAATGACACCTTGCTCACAGTGCAGTGTCACTGCAAACAAACAAAACAACAACCAACAACAGATGAGTGACGGCAAGAGCGAAAAGCCATTTTGCCAGTGAAAGAGCACTTCCATTTGTCATTGTCCGTTTCACTTTTTTCCACCTACATCACTCAGTTGTTCAAGGACAGTAAAGAAAGTTAATGGCTTGAAAAAACAAACAAACAAACAAAGTTCGCAACAGTAAGGGCAGCTATGGTAATGGCATCTTAGACCATATAAAACATAAACATTAACAATTTATAACATTTAAGAATGGATTCACTATAGTTGCTGCAAAATAATACAAAAAGCAAGCAAACTCTGAAAAGATGCTACTTTGAAGGGAATCTCAGGATATTTAACATGTTGAGTTGTGTGTATGTCGTGTGTTGTATTCCAGTGTGAGACTTACTGTAATCATGGCTACAGTGACACAAATACAATTGTAAACACTGTGCGATGACTTGGGACATCAAAATGGTAAAGTGGTCAAATACAAACACACACACACACATACACACACACACCATAAAAGTAATGTGGCATACATAGAGGCCAATACTTATAGTGGTTTCAACGTTACTAAATGGTTTGCATGATTCATTAAGCCAGTGTCATAAATATTTGCAGTCTGTGGTTAAATATTACAACACAACAGACAGTAAAGTATCAAAATGTTAAATAATAGGACCCAGTAGTACTGTATTAAGCCTTTGTTAGACAATTAAGGCAATATGTGGTTAGCATGTTGAGCTAACCAAGTAGAGACATATGACAGTTAATTACACTGAAACTCACAAAACTTCATTAGATCTGTTTTAACGTGTTACCACAAGTTAAGATAGGAAGACACATACACAGAATGGAACGCTATCCTGATTTGGTCGGTTGAAGACATTAATTCAAGCCGTTGCAATTACATCAAATCATATATGTATAGCACGAAAACTTAAGAGTCGATAAAAAATAAAATTCTGCTCCTTCTCAGAGAGAAGTGTTCAGTTGTTTTTCTCATATGGTAAAATATTCCCACAGACATCTGTGAGCAAAAATGTATATCATATATAATAAAATGTACAGAACAGAGAGGATTATTCCTCTCTTCAAACACTTCTAGAACATTCTCCTTCAAGTAGAATGATACCCTGTGGCTGCAACTTCAAGTCATAAATGCCAAGAGAGCTAAACGTTGTTGAACGTAAATACAATTTTGGTAGTGTTTAATTCAGTAAAGTATCCTAAGGCTCTATAGGAACTTTCTAGAACTCTGCAAAACCATGCATTCCTTCAGAATAAATAGTCACTGTGATGTGAGAGAGTTAATAAGTTAATAGTAAAAAGGCAGACATCACTGTATCGGATATAATTATATCTAGCCTACCAATCAAGTCTCAATGACATCATTTGTTATGGAGTTTCTTGCCTTGGGTATTTGACGAACATAAATCAAATAAATAGCAGTAGGAGGAACCTTAAACTGTCTACCATAATATTTACCATATAATACACACTTCTTTTTATGTTATTTAACACTTGGCGTTTAAACACTGAGTCTTTCAGGCCCAGTGGAGAGCAGCTCAGACCGAACAGAACCTGCATCTATTTGAAGTAGTCGAGTCCGGCCACCAGAAAGAACTTTTCCAGAAAGAGCTCAGAGTCGAGGACGGCAATATGGGCAGCGCGGCCGATGAGCGTGTTGGCGGTGTTGGGCAGCGCGTGGAACACATTGTGCCGGATGAGGCGGCAGTCCTTTGACCCCAACAGTGGTTGCAGCAGGTTGTTGATCATCTCTGTGTAGACAGGGCCTGACAAGGGAGAAGACGTTCATGTGAATCTCTGCTATGTACAGCACATATAACAAACACACACATATATATACAAAGGTATCTGTATACAGAATAAAACAGAGCATTCAAGCTCCCTATGGAGCGTCACAAAGTATAGTAGGTGTCCTTGTTGAGAAGCACAATTCAGGAGACAGAAATATATCCAAAGGTGGAAAAATATTTGGTTGGATACTGCTTTAGACCAAAATGGGGCTAAATATAGACATCCACGCGGGCATGCACACACACACATACACTCACACACACACACACACACACACACACAAACAGATACACAAACAAGAGCTGCATCAGACTTGATCAGGAGATGGAAATATGTAAACAAATATGTAAACAGACAGAACAAACACATAAAAGAATGACTAAATCCAGACTGGCAAAAAAAGTGCATAATCACTTGCATTCACACACACACACAAACACACACACACACACACACACATTCAACCAACATCTTTAATCATTAATCACTTTTGCTGGCAGACAGATTCAGTTAGTCCCAGTTGTTACTGTGTGCATCTGTGACCTGACAGAAATGTTTTGCTGCGACATCTTGCATTTCTTTACCGTATAAACACAGCCAACAGCCTTACACAGTCCTGCCTCAAATTTTTCAGTTTTCCTATTAACTAGCCGTAATTTATTATAATGTATCACAGGGCCTTGGTATACTAAAGCCTCTGAGGCAATAGCACATCAAAGCAAACAGCTATGGGAAGCTTAAGTACAGCCTCATCCTAATTAGAAATGGTATAAAGTACAAATGGACAGCAGCCTGCAAGTGAGCATTATAATGGGACATTATAATTGTTGAAGATAGTAGCTTGCAAGTTACATTGATTTATCTTTTACCACACCTTAAAAGCAAGGATGCAGTGGTAGTTTCTAACATTAAGCATTGAAGTCTAATTATCGTGGAGCTTACAGATAATGGGTTAATGGCCTGGGGCTCTCTCAATGGTGAGTATAGGAGTGTTAGTGTGTCTGTGAACCATTGCATGATGGTAAATGTGACTGATGTTTTGCAGATACTTTTACCCAAGCTGCACAAACTCAGAACACAGAATCTGACGAAATTCTCCTGCTTTCTCCTGTCATCACTCATCCCCTGCTAAGGGGATGCAAACTTAAAAAAATATGTGTATAGTTATAGTCTAATGTGATTAGAGCAATCCTTATAGTCTCTTAACTGGCATTCTTGCAGGGTTACATCAAAGTTTTGATTGTGCCAGTTACATCTGCTGTTCCCTCTCTGAATGTGACCCTCTAGGGAGATCTTTGCTAAAAAAGTTAACTTTGACATCTCTGAGGGATTTCATTTCTAGAAGACACAGAAGACTTTTCTGAAGGAAACAGGGGTGTGAAACACACAATAGATTTGTTTGTTGTTTGTAAAACATCAAAGAGTAATGTCCACACATTAAGACAAAAAAATACCCAAAATAGATCAAGACACATCACACCCCTGCTCTCCTTATCAGACCACTCCATCTGGCATTGACAGCAGATGGTTTTCAACAGCTTTCTAGATAACTAACATTATTGCCAGGCTTTGTGATGGAATATCTCATGAACTACATGACACGTTGAAGTACTATAAGAAGTGTGTGATCTTCCATGAACCATCTGACAGAGAGATGTTGAAACCCTGATATAAAAAGCAGGGGATGGACAACAAAATGCTTCTATAAAATGTTTGTAACTTTCAGTTTCTTTGTAAATTATAAAACAATCCAGATTATTCTCTTCTGTTGTTCATCACTGATGGAATGGCCTTCCAGATTCTACCAGAGCAGGGATGTCCCACTCAATATATTGTGCAGTACAAAGCAACTTACATTTGTAAATTGTCAATTACTTCAGGGCTAGTCTCCCCTAGAACAACTTAGGGTTAAGTGCCTTGCTCAAGGGCACAACTGTGGCAGCTGGGACTTGAACCCACAATAGGCTACTAGTTAGGGTACTACTAATTAGGCTAATAGCTTGCTAGCTAGGTTCCTTAACCACTATACTACCACTGCCCCCTTCATGTAACTGAGGTCATTCATGTAACCGAGGTCATCCCTCACAGTCCAGCCCCAGGCTCAAACCCTCAACCTCATGGCAGCATTGGATTGGGAGTCAAACATGTATCAAGAGGGAGGGAGGTTTACTAATGTTTCACACGCACAGCTAGGCTAGCTGGCTTCTGTTACAGTCACCCCTCTAAACCTCACTCCCATACGAGTCCACAGCACTACTGTAACTGAGGTTGTCTTGGGAGTTCGGATTGGGAGTTGAGTGCACTAGCCAGTTGACTGAAAAGCCTAGGCAGCCAGTCAACTGGCTATCATGCTTTTAAGGCAACAGGAGAGAGGTTTTACTAACACTCCACACACACAGCTAGGCTAGTTGAGATACCTTCATTCCTATATGATTTCACTATTTCAGACCCTGTGGAACAACGCTAAACTTAAATGAGAAGTTTGATGTGATTCAACCCATAGCCGTGTTGTTTGAGGTCACCTGGTGCTGTCTGTGGGAAAAAGAACGAGAAAATTTGATATAACATACACCAAATAGCAAACCGGCAGCTAACATTCACTGAATGGGAAATGAAGGAAAATGAAACTCAAAGTGAGTTTCTGTGCCCTATTCAGATAATGTTAGTTGCAGCTTCACTATTTGGACTATGTTGCATCAAAAGTTCTTGTTCTTTCTCCTACCATCAGCACTCTGTGACCCTGAACAACAGGGCTATGGATTGATTGGCCATATTTCTCATTTAATCTCTCCAGTGATCTCATACAGGACCTCTGTGCAGTCTGCTCAGCAGTGCTTCCCAGAATCAACCATTGGCCAGACAAAAAAAGAAATCTTATTAATAAGCCAGTTCAGAGCACAGCATTCTGGACCTGTGGCTCCCTGTTCTTGTAAGGTAATAGTATTTCTGTGACATGCTCATGTTCAATTTGAGGTGAGAGAGCTTGACAGGAGTGAGTTTGTGGTTTAGGGTGGACTACCCACCTGTCGCGCGGTCCCGGAGAGCTGTTCTGCACATCTCGATGCGTGCCGAGTGAAATGGAACATACCGGTCCTGGGGAGACGCCACCAACACCACGTTCTTGAAGAACTGGAGGCCTGGAAAGGCAGAAGACAATTAGCTGTTTCACAGTGTGTGTGTGTGTGTGTGTGTGTGAATGTGTGGAAGATGGAAAACAGCTGAACCCCTTAAAAAATAAGTTATTGAGATTTTTACATTTTTGGCATCCTTAGGACCGCTAGTTTACATTTCTGGATGATAACATTGAATTAGGGTGGTAGTCATTTTTTACTGGCATACTTTTACAAGATGAGGATTTCAAAAGTGACCTGACTTCTTGTCATTACAGTATTCCACAGTACAAGTTCTAAAATTTACATTAACTACCAATCAAAACAGTCCAATCCATTGTGACATCCTCAAATGGAACATTCAGTTGATAACATTCTAATAGTTTTAGCATTTGCATGTCCAAGTGGATAGCCTTGTTTGCTGTGAGAGTAGTTTCATGTCACTTTGTATTGTTTTGTCTTTTGTTGCATTTACACCACAAGCACACATTCACCACTGATAAAACTCTTTTGTCTCATCATACCTCCTCCTCTGTCTCTTTAGCTTCTGACACTAGCTTGAGCTGAAAGACTGACAGCTCTTTTTTGGATTATGTCACCTGCTTGTCATTGAAAAGATGAAAAAAAAAACAGCAGAGGAGTAAAAAAAATGATGCGAGGATCAGCCATTAGTCTCTGTCTCTCTCTCTCTCTGGCTAGTCTATCTATCTTTACTGATCTCTGGCAAAAAGGAGAGTAAAGCAAAAGAGTAGGGCTTTGGTGAAGAGGGGAGTCATTCTGTGATGTGACTCCAGTATTGTTCGGCTTAGTCGTGTCTAGGCAGAGCTCAAAGGGAAATGGGTGACAGACTCCCTCCATCACAGACTGATTTGATGTCCTCACTCCCTCTGAGAAACCACGATTTCCAAAAAAAAAAAAAAAAAAAAAAAAAAAACCCTCATTGATGTTACAGATTACACTACTATTCTAGGCTACAGCATCTGCGTTTTCTTGGTCTTTTTTTTCTTGTTGTTATTGTAGTGTTCTCTTTGTCCTGTAGTTATTGTCTATCTTTCCCTCCCTACTTTGTCTTTACTTTGTCTCTCATTAAAACTCTCTCGACATACACACACACACACACACACACACACAGTATACATATATCCCTCTTCTATTTTTTATCCCCCCCCCCCCTCTGTCTATCTCTCTGTCTCTCTTACACACACACTCACACATACACATACCTGGTTTCTGGCTGAGCAGGTAGAGGAAGGTTTTGCGTGGGTCAGTGTGATCTCTGAACGTGAGCTGGAGGAGGGAGCCAGACTTCTTGAGCTTCTGCATCAACCATAGGCCTATGCAGTGGACACAACACACACAAACACACATACACAAACACACACGCACACACACACACATACAGACACACACACACAGGAAATCTTAGTGAACAAATATATAATAATAATCATGAATGACATTGTGTAATATCTAAAAGCGTATTAGTGATGTGCTTAAAAGACAGTTAAATCAGATTTAACATAAGTTACATAAAGTGTCAGGGGCTTACAGTCAATGACTAAAACATCAGCTCTAATTTTTTATAGCATTTACTGTGATATGTATAAAAGTCAGGGGCATGAAACGTCATGTACACACATACTAAAGGTGTGTGTTCAAAAAGCAATTATACACAGTAAATTATATGAGAGTGTGACAGATCAATAGGCAATCCTTCTTAAAGGTTAAAGATCCGTTTTGGGTCATTGGTCGATCTGTCTGCGTGAATGGTAATGAAGGGATCAGGGGTCAAATAAAAATATTGAGGCAAAAGGTCAGCGGGTGTTAGGGTCAATATCGGGTACCTGTGCTAACAAGAGTGCTGTTGTTGTACAGGGTTCCCAGATGAGGCCCGGAGAGTGAGAGGAATGTGTGGAGCTTGCATAGGTAACATCGGAACCGTGGTCTTGTCAGAACCGAACGGATGATCACATTGCCCAGGGAGTGTCCAATGAAACTGATGAAAAAAAAAGACAACATGTGCATTATCTCTCTCTCTCTGTGTGTGTGTGTGTGTGTGTGTGTGTTAAAACTGCCATTGACAAAAGCACTCATTACATCAAACTGTCATCATCTTCCACCACTTTTAAACTCAAAAAGTTTTTTAGTCAATTGCTCTGTGCTTTGAGACCACGATGAGACATCCTAACAGTTGACAATGTGACAACAGATGTCTTACTCTGCATAAAGACTCCCAAGTGATTTTCCTCCTAAAAACTTCAGGACGAATAATGTGTGAAAAGTTTTTGTTTGAAATTACTCAGCCTGAAAGTTAGGATTCTATTTGAGGCTGTAGTCTGTCATTTTGAGTGGTTCATTAGTCACTTTCTGCTGGTGTGTGTGTGCCTGGGCCTATACTTTTTGTCTCAATTTAGGTCATTATTAGTCTTCTCACAATAGTGAATCTGGCTATACAGAAATAGATAATGTAAACAGTTTTGATCAGATTTACAGTCATATATCTAGCTTGAACATAATTATGAAAACGGTCTCCTTCCACAGTTGGACTAAAAGCTTAGTGGTCATTATAGTGTTTGGTAATACTGCCACCTGCTGGTGACAGGTAATTATAGCAGGCAAGCACTAACATGCAACTGGCTTTGATATACTGCAGTCTAACTAAAACATTATTTTCAACATTATTTATAACAGTTTATTATTTTGTGAAATCAAATACTTAAAGCAAATCTTTGCTCATCACATCTAACATGAGCAAACATTGGCTATCACTGTAAATAATTTGAATTACTAAAGCATGCTACATTCATGATAATCACAATATTGTGAATTGAAAGCGTGGTCATTGATAAAAAAAAAAAAATCCTTTTCACGATAAACTTACTACTGGTCTTTGACAATTAGGCTTACTGTCATCTGAAAAGATCTCAAATAATGTAATGTAAGGCCTAAACCTGGTGGTTGGTAAAATTGGAATCTCACTTTCTCACACTCTTTATATGACTGACTTAAACTACGGGAGCTTAAATGTCCATCAGGTAATGAGTTATAAATAAGTATAATAGAAACAGTCTAGCCCACACAAGCCATGTGCATTGGAAAATTAATTTCAAACCAAAGCATCTTATTTATAGCAATTTTTTTACAACCCAAACTACTAAGAGAAAAAGGTGTTGATCAGATTAGATTAGATTCAGCTTTATTGTCATTACACATGTATGCATACAGATGCATGCATACACACGCAAAAGGTGTTGAGGCGGCAGTGATACGTTGTAGCATGTGATTATGTATGCCCTTATGGTTTATCTGTCATTACAGTGTGTACTTTGTGTGTGTAAAAAAGACTGATGAGCAGTCTAGATAACTATAATGTAGGATGTATAGGATCTAGTGATGTGTTTATGACACAAGAGACTGTCCGTAAAAGTTGCATAAATTGATGAAAAGGCTGTCTGGTAAGCAGACAAACAAAAAAATTCTAACCTTGGCTGACCCTGCTTTAGGAAACAGAGCCTTCTGAGGCTTCTGCATTGTCTCAAGGGTGCCTCAAAACAAGTCATACTCAAAATAACTTCAAAACTATGCTTTGCATAGACAGAGACGTTCAGAGATTCTTACCTGATCCTGTTGATGGTGAGGTTGTAGAGCTGAATATGCTGAATGATTTCATCTAGAAGCCTGTCTGTCATAGTGTCAAAGTCTGCAAACGTGTCCGTCTGACAAAACAAACATAGCATTACATCAGTCTTCCAATTCCCCAAACTATGCCTGTGTTTCCAGAGCAGACTGACAGTATTTTGGCCATACCTGGTTGCGTTCTGACATGAGGAAGTCCAGACGGGATCCTGGCAAGCCTAGCTCGATGAAGGTCTTTACCAGACGCAGGTCTGCACTGTTGCCTAAAAGGAAACCAACAGGTACCCTGCTCAGTGGTACAGTAATGAAAATCAATCTCAGACAAGTGCTCCTGCATCTGCTGCATTGCAACTCACACAATCTTCAGTTAAAGTCAGCACTCAGTTAGTCTTACTGAGTAATATTTGAATATTGGATGCCTGCCTAATGGTGGCAAAAGGTCTACAGCTGTATTAAAAAGCAGTCAAGGGGAATAAACTCTTTAGCACTTAATATGTTAAAGTCAAGTGCAGCGTGTTTTTTGGGGGGCTTTTTTGGTAGTTTTTTTCCCTCTACATGCAGGAGAACAAGGAACAATTAATCATGGATGAGTCAGTTCATTACTTTTGAATGTAGTAATTTATAAAGAATAACACTTTTTTTAACAATTAAGATTATAATTACTTATCACTAAGTGTGAAAACATTAGTTTGTGATTAATAATGTCATGAAAACAATGGCATTAGATTGGTTTCCCAGGCAGAACAAATCTGTTCACAACAGCAACAACAACTGTACACAAAATAGGTCTGTGAAATCCGAGGATTTGGCAACAACTCATACCTATTTACTTTCAAAAAGGTTATTGTGTTGTTACAGGTTATTGTGTTGTACAGAATATCTCTTTTCTCTTACCATCAAGGCCGTGAACACAAACAACAAGATGGATGCCATCCTCAAACTCTTCGTCATCCTCCTCTGGGGGGAAGTAGGGCAGCTGAGAGGCCAGGTAGGGCAGGTCACAGTAGAGCGTGGCCTGAAAGTTCAGGTCTTTGAGCAGATCCTCTTTAGCTTTGTAGAAACTGGGCAAAAAACAAGAGAAACAGACACAGGATCCTGAGGAAAACCTTGAGGGCCCCTTTACTGACAGTAAGGCTGTTAGTGAGTGTTGTCGTTTTTATACTGTGTCACCGCCATTCGATGGTGATAAATACATCTCATTGAACACAAATAATATTTAAATTATTCAAGGTTATGAAAGTACATATGCACATTTAACATTTACTGACAGATAGTGTGAATAAGACTGATCAATAATACTTTCCTGGATTTTTATGAGCTTTTATCAGCAAAACAAATCCATTCACTAAAGCATCCTCTCCTCTGTTTTTCCGGGGTTCTAACAGCACTATTACTGAAATGTGGGCTATTACTGAGCATTATAGATTAAAACCAAGCCTCTTGGTTGTACCATTTTTATAATGATTTGAGTTGCTTGGCATCTCTATAATAAAAACAACTCTAATGATTTAGGTAAGGTCTAATGAATTACGTGGGTAATTCCACGCAAAACTGTCACGTCCATAACGCTAACACAATGCTATGGTATGATATGAGAACAAACAAATGTTTCACTAGAACAAAGCACTTTCCACATCTCCTTTGAAGCTTAGATGTATGTCAGTGTTTATACTCACTAAAGCATCCGCTCATTGCTCGCTTCGTCCGTGCTCTCTAAGGCTGATGTTGATGAGATGATGGTAAAGGAGCCTAGGGGCTGATGGGTAATAGGAGAGGTGGCCTGTCGTGCCGAGATGCCGCTGAGAGATGGTGAGTCTCTGAGCACAGAAGAGAAAGGCAGGCAGGTGGGGGCACAGGACACAGACATGTTTACCACCTCCACCACCTTCTTGTTGACAAAGGACAGGCCAGAGCTAGATGACTTGGGTGTCTGTCCCCCATCCCCTTGCTGGGCATCCCTTGTTGTGCTGCCGGCCACTTCTATGAGGTCACTGAACCTCCTTCTCTCATTGGATACAAGCTCTGTGACATCAGGTGTCACCTCTTTGAGATCACTGCCAAGTTCGGTTTCATCTGCTGTAGGTAAGAAGCCATCAGCTCCTTTTTGAAGTGAATTTAGGTGTTGTTCTGGAAAATTCTGATTTTCCTCTGAAAACTGTGGCAGTGAACTGGGATCACTAATATCTCCTGAATGTGCCGATAGATCCAGTACCACCTTATGCTCACATGCCACACTTTCACATCTGCAGAGTTCTACCTCTGCATCAGACACGCTAGAATCTTCCAAACACTCCTCAGTCACTACCTTAGCCTCCTCCACAGTCGCTTGCCCTGACATAAAGTGTTGGAACATCAGTTCTTCAGGCACAGTGCTTAACATTGACATTGCCTCTAGGTCTATCTGGTCATGTGACTCCCCTGCATCTCCAGGATCTGTGGTTGTACCTTTGGAATCATCTTCATCAGCTTGAATTAGGTTTGCATTCCATGCTAAGTGGGTGTCATCCAGCAAATCCCCATCCAATTGGTCCCATAGGGAGGAGTGAATGGGCTCTGCACTCAATGTGCAGCTTCCTCTTCTTTGGGTTGGTTTACTGCCTTCATCTGGGTCGATTCCGCTTGTCATTCCCTCACTCATTCCCTCCTCTTCCCTCTGCTCATTGTCCCCCTCCACCTCCTCAGTTTTGTTTTCTGGTGCCTCTGGGTCTTCCTCTGTGTCATCAGGACTGCTGATGTGAGGCGCGGACGCCGACTTGGTGAGTGTGCTGAGCATCCGTCTCGCATCGTCCTCCTCATAGGGCAGCGAGCTGATGGAGGTGAGGGAAGCCTGCGTACCGCTGGGGAGGCTGCCATGGCTCTCCGTTTGCAGGCCTTCCAGGGACCCCGGGTGACCTACCCGACGACCCCCCCTGACCCCAGCCTGCTGGAGTAGGAGAACTGCCTCCCCTCCACCCCGGCCCATCCGTGCCTCCGACGACCAGGCGACAGAGCTAGGCTCGCTCTCAATGCCTGAGTCCGAGATCACGGATGAGGAACGCTTCATGACCTTGGAGCCCCCCAGCGGGAGGCGATCCTCTGCTCGCCGCCTATCAGGGTTCAGTGGAGGCGTGGTTGGCTGAATGGTGGTTGGGGCTTGAGACATGGATGTGCAACTGGATTGGGTTGGCAGAGTGTCAATCTCACTGTCTCCCTCATCATCCTTAATATCCTTTGTATGTGATTCAAGACAACTCTCAATTATGTCCCTATCCTGTAGATCCACTCTCTCAGGCTGGTCATTTTCAGGGAGAGATGAGTCTACTTTGGCTCTGCAGTCCTCCACCCATGATGAATGCATACGCTGGGAGTCTTCACTCTCTGGCGTGACACCTTCTAGGACATCTGGACGTATATGGGCACACTGGATAACGTGGACAGCCTCTCCCTTATATGGGTCCTCTTTGCTGGGCCTGACATTGATGTACCTGAGGCCTGTCTTGGGGCTCCCATGTGGTTCTATATCCCTTTCCAACTCAGACTCTGGAGCCACATCATCCCCGTCCTCCCGTGTATAAGACAATGGTGGTGTACTGTCCCCACAAGTCTGGTCAGTTTGGTCCCTACAATCCTGGTCCACTTCACGGTCCCCACAAGGTTCACACACTTCAATGTCCATCTCTTGTCCTATCAGGGACATATAAGTGGGTAGGTCTATGCAGCCTTCAGCCTGCTCTGGTCCTGGCTGCTCCCCAGATGCATCAGGTGAGTCACTGGCCTGCGAAGCTCCCAGACTGGCACCTCCGTAGGCAACAGCAGTGGGACAGTCAGCGGGCACAGGAGGCTTGTCGGTGTCATGTGGTGTTGGCACTTGTGGTTTCCACTCTGAAAGAAAAATTTGTAGTAATGCTTGCGTCAGGACAGAATATCTTGCAAATTTGGTTGATTAAAAGAATTCTGGAACCGAACTGAAGATATTATGGGATTGCCCCTTCAGACTGAACCCTAACAATGTCAGTGTGTATAAATACTTTTATTTGTTAGACAAACTGCTTTTTTTCTATAAAACCAAAGACTTATCCCCACGGCAGGTTCTTAAGCATATTCTGAAGTGTTAAGAAGACATGAACTAATACATAAACAAACAAATTAAAATTTAATTGCTGACACCAACTCACCCACTCTTGGACACTCCACATATCTGTCTTCAAAGATGATGGGCAAGCTACTCCAGTCCCCGTCAATATCCAGGCACTCCACCGGCAGCGGTGGCATCCTTGTCAGGTACTCGGAGCTCCGCACCTCACCTGCTACCTGGCTGTGTCTGTTTATCCTGAAGACAGCAAACATTTTGGAGAAAGTTAACATAATGTATATGTGCCTTTTTTCCCCTGCAAGTGGAATACACTCTGCAACAAAGTATGAGTCAAGTGAACAGTGAGCACAGGTGCATTTTATAGATATGTAATGTTAGCAATGTGTAAAATACTGAAAACAACTGAGCTCAACTGGAAGCAAAATGTTCTGCTTTAATTGAATTAAATGAATATGAGCAAATCAATTATCAATCTCTTTTATAGAACGGGTGTGCTGGTGTTACGATGTAGTCTCTAATTCTCATTTCCCTTTTCCCATAACAATCGTTTGATTAAAATACCACCCTTTTAATCAGATGGTAAACACCCACAGAAAGTGTTTACTATTTGAAAATCTTACTGGCTCACTTCCCAGACAAAATTAATTCTGATTAGAAGATTACAGCGATTCAGGAAACACTTGTTGCAATTTTTTTTTGTTTGTTTAGTTTTTTGTTGTTGTTGTTTTGTTGTTGTGTTAAATAACACTCCCTTGCTAAGATCAAACTAGCTATATGTTTACCAGAATAGGCAAGTATATTTTTATATTATTTATATATTATTATTATTATTTTATATTAAATATATTTCTTGCATAGGTACACTATGCAGGAATTGTTGATTAATTTACCAGCGTTATAGGCACTTTTATACAGCTCTTAAATGACTCATTATGGCATTATGGCATACATCTATATGGTATTTCAAATTGTTCTCTGAGGTCTTCAAAGATGGTATGTAACTTTAGTTGGGCTGAAAATGGTCCAAGGAGACCTTAGCACCACTATATGCAACCTATTCAAATAGCCCTTGTTTTTCGGCCTATGATAATGATGATGTTGATATGATGATGATATGATTCGCTACTGTAGCATATCAGTATTGCAAGGCACGCTGAGTGAATATGTCAGAATCGCAAGGGACAAATCTTGAAATATTAAATTTCAGAGGAAATGAAGGAAGTTGTAGCCTATATAAGTTGTAGCCAGATTTGCACAGGATAGCTTTATACCTTATACCTTTCCTGCTTGAGCAATGAGCATGGAGACGAAATTACACAGTTATGGAAGTCCTAGTTTTGCAACTTGTGGGTATGTACTTAAAGTGTGAGATTCTCATATACTTGAGACAGGCGCTGTATCTGGCTTGCAAAGGGGACTTACAGATCTTCCTGGAAGGTTAGAGACAACTCTTTTGGGTGTTCTGTGAAGAAGTAGGCCTCAGAGAATCGTCTGACCTGCATTTTAACACACACAGAACAGCAAATAATTATTCACACAGTTTACATGTACAGCCTTGTGAGAAAACAAGACTGACACATTACATGTTAACAATAACACTTGGCAATGCAGTAGTGACACATAGGACAATGGTAATAAATATGTTACAAACCCATAAAACAAAAAACATTTTCAGTGGTGACGGATGAATGTGAAAGATCAGAGTACTTTCGAGTACTCCACATTGTATGCATGTTTTTATATATGCTGGCATGCTTGTGCAAGTGTAACTGCAATTCATGTACGAGTCTGCATATATGCATGTGTGTGTGTGTGTGTGTGTGTTTGTGTGTGTGTGTGTGTGAGTGTGTGTTTGAGAGTGTGAGCATACGCATGTTTGTGTTTGCACACTTACCCGCAGTGTGTGGTGCTCTTGTGTGAGCTGTGTCAGCACCAGGGCGTTGGGCACCACCGCCTCCAGAAACTGGGCCCACAAAGCAGCCAGGTGGGCACACAGTTGGGACAGATCTCTGCTTATCTGCTCGGCCACTTTGTCATGGCCACTCTGGAGCTGGTATCCACAACAGACACACCCAGGCCATGACTTGGTATTAATACAAACTCATTCTCTTACAGTACCAGAAAAGCATCAAATGTTTTCAGATCATTTTTTAATGCAAGGCTGTAGCATCCTACTGAGAGGCCTCGTAGTGCTCATACACATGCTCTCAATGACAGAGGCTGTCAGGCAACAAGGCATAGATGATAGAGGAAAAAAGGCATAAGGAAATAGGTAGGCAGCAAGCAGCACCACAAACACACCCGGCCCATTGGCTACATGGAGAGTGGAAAGTGCAGCACATTCTTGAGCATTAGTATCATATTGGAGTTTATTATAAAATTGTACCATTAATACAACAAGACCACTGCAAAATGTTTTCTTCATAAGAGGTGTCTTCTCTGGCTATTAATGGCTATTATTAAAGATCACCCATAGGTGTCTCCCAATGGCAACAATGCATTACTGTGATAAGTCACATTCAGTCTTCAGCAGGTTTACCTTTACCTAATATTTCTTATCTTTAAGCCTGTGCCTTGAGGCTCGTTTCCTTTTCTTGTTCTCTTAATTAAAACAGACATGTCTTTACTGTGGATTTTATATTCTCTTTTATAGCCTGCAAGTTTAAAGCTGACTTGTCTTTTTTCTTCAACCAGTGAAATACAACACAGTTTGAGGGAGGAACTAAAACCCTGTTAAAATACCAGCTTAATGTCATGTCCAGATGCATAATTTACATCATGTGATTGCAAAAGGATTTGTCTGGGATCACACATAATCCATTCCCCTTAACTCTAAAAGGCTGTATGACAGTTACAGGGGATTTTGTGCACTTTGTCGAGGGCTGAAGCTATCGAAAAAAACAGCAAATGTTTTTGAACTGCATCCATAAAAACACCACACTTTAGAGTTCCCAGGATGTTGTTTATTACCTGAAGCTCTATTGACAACTGATTCAGGGTCTCCTCAATAGGAAGGTCCTCTGTGGAAAGAAATGCATGAAAAATTCAGGAAATTAAAAAATAATTAGAAGTGATGCTGTTCAAGACACACATAACACTGTGTTACAACTGTGTTATTCAGCATTTCAATTTAGGTTTATACCAGGTATATATAACCAAAATACGTCACCCTTTTTAAGCTAGCATTCAGTTCTATTTGTACACTTTGAACTTGTACACAGAGAATTCACTTGCCAACCTCACAGCACTTTCCATAAATCAGCTTAAAGCATTCAGCACATCACGATGCTCAATTACACAGTCCTTACACGACCCTAACAGCTGTATGCGTAGTCCAACGCCGCCTAACCACGCTGGTGCTTTGTTGCCACGACTTGCAAAACAGCTGTAATTGCAAGGGGTGTCGGATAGCCCCCTTTACTATGAAGCTAACCTGCTGTATGATTATACATTTGCAGATGGTCTGCTACAGCTGGTGGACTGCCTGCTCTCTATTTCTGAGCAGCAAACAGGCAATGAAGTATGTCCCCAGTCACAATTAACACAGAACCTTAAGGTTTCATTCACTCTGCTCTTCATGCCATGTTCTCAGTCAGTAGTTAACCATCAAGGCCTCTTTGACCTTCTAGCCAGGACATAGTTCTCCCAGTGGAGTCAACAAAATGGCAACAGGGGGTCCTTTCATTGGTCCCAGTGGGGGGCTTTAGTGGAACCATGTGCTTGGATAACGCAGACCATTAAGGCAGAATTACTGCTGCCATTGGTTACATGGTCGTTTGAACTCAAGTGATCAGTTGAACATAAGTTAGCCTTTTGTGCTGTAGCAAAATAAATGAGATTTGTACCATTAAGACACTCTTCATTTAACTATGTTCAGTTAGGTCTACAATTATTCAACGTGCTGTGTCTGTCTCTGACTCTGTTCATGGACTACTTTACATTGCTGCTAATACTGGGTTTGTGAGGGTCCTTACTCACTGGTGTCGAGTGGAGAGAGTTCAGGGTAGGCCTTGGTGAGGGAGGCGTGGTACATCTGCAGGCTTCGGTGTGCCATGAGCAGCAGACGGCACAGTCTCCGGTGCCACGTGTGAGCCCTCTGCAGGCAGTTCTCCGACGGCACGTAAAAACTCCCCTGCAGACAGAGCACAGCAACCGGACGGGACAAAAAAAAATCAGCCACAGGTGGAAGTGTGTCCTACTGTTTCAGCCTTCCGTTTTCATATAAATGCTTTCATACGTGCACAACTACCTTAAATATACTGTATGTCAAATCAGAGGTTTGTGTTTTCAAAAAGAAATTCAAGGAGACTTTGTAGGATATATATAATTACTGGGGTATTGTGAGTGAAATAGCATTCAAAATATACTGTAATGGAAAAATAATTGGTTGCACTTTGGCATTCAAATGTTTTTTGTCTCTACATGCCTGACATAGTTAGCCAACAGCAGATCTGGTGCTTGAGTACACACACTTGCTGGATGCACATTAAAAGCTTCCATGATGTCAAATGAGTAAGTGTTTCGCTGACATTATGACATAAATTCAATTACACTTTGCACAACTTCTCTTTACTATTCACAGTAGCCCTCATCAAAACGCGGGGCCCCTGAGGTCTGATGCCCTTCCAGTCTCATTAACCAAACACACTCCACCATAAAAGCCCACTGGCTCCATGCATCCTCCCTGCTTTACAAGGACCCCTTCAGCCCCCCTGCAGGAGCGGAGTTTGTCATTGAAGTTATGGGAGAGAAACGTCTGTTTGCCACGCAGCTGCAAGCGTGTGTCGTGTGCAGACCCCCGAGCCCCAAATAAGGAAAGGAGATCAAACGGGGGCTGCTAAACACGTTGACTAAACACAGCTTGCGCTGCGTCGTTAAAGAATTCAGGTGGGAGGGTTAAAATGGACGTGGCACTCTAATGTGGGGTTAAATGACCTCCAGGGAACCCCTGCTGACAGGATATAACGACTCTCTCTCACCACTGACAGGGAACCTGGGGTAAATTTAAGATATCTGTCTTACTATTATCACATACCATTCCCATACAAACTTGCAGTATAATGTTGTTATATAGACTGTCAAGTGATGATCCAAGGCCTGTTAGACTGAGGTGGCTCATGTGTACTGTATGCATACACATAGGCCATAACTCATAAAGGAAGAATGTGGAAATTGTGAGGCAAAACTTCCATTGTATAGCTACTTGGTAACTAACTGGTGCAGGTGAATTAGTTAGCTAAATTCTACATTTAAGCATAACACTAACAGCAACCAAACAAATCTGACCTATAAAAAGAATACAGAAATCTATAGAAATCTTCAGATCCTCGATTTCCAAAAATCACTGAAAGCACAGTCAGCCCTGATCTGGTATTGGGCAAGCTTAAAATGACAGAGAAGGGAGCACTGATCACTTTTGTAGACAAACTATGGCTACACCTGGTATTAAATACCACAGACATGACAGATATGTAAACACAATAATACATGTATTTAAAAACTTAATTTGCTGTACCTCTCAGGGGATCTGGTAAGAATGTAATGTACCAACAATTTAATTTCACCGCAGGTTACGCCACTTGAAAACTTAAAGTGCAATGACAGGGTCTACAATTTTCAATCAGTCATCTTGACCAAAGATTCTAGAGCACTACACTCTGCTTCAGAATCTTTGACCTTGACCAGTATTGGGAAGGTATTGACCGGTATCAAGTATAGATGATTGAATGGATGAAAGCCTCCAAGCCCACCAGCCATCCATCACCTCTGGCAGACCACAAGATACTTCAATTTTACTGTACTTTACTGTGCTGTACTTACTGTACTTTACTCTACTGAAAACAATGATATGGTAACGTGGCATTGGTGCTCAGCATTGTCACTGACTGTCAGGACTGCAGCAATCAACAGAGAAATTGAAAAAGACCTTCACTTCATCTTTTCACCAGTAGATGGCCACCTCACCATTTCTGCTGCTCTACACACTTGCTTGGCAGTGGCAAACACACTTGCTATGGATGTTTTTTATACCTTTTCACTCAGATCAAACCAAGCATGCCATCACAGTTGTTTGAATAAACAAAACAAGACAGACAACACTTAACAGAACACTTCCTATATTGAGGCTGATCCAAGGGTTGAGGAGTTAGAGTTTGCAACTTGGCCCTCCCCTAACACCTTGACATTTTCTGTGCAGCCTATGCTTACAGAGGTTTAAACACGTGACCATCCCTGTGCAAGCATAGGTGTGTGTTTGTGTGCATGTGTGAGAGTGTGAAAGAGGGAGAGAAGGAGAGGGAGAGATAGAGAGAGAGAGAAGGCGAGAGAGTGTGTGTACTGTAATTTGCTCACTTGCTGTGAGGGTCTCTATCAACATACCTCAGCGATACACACTCTGTAATTGCTGCTGCACCGGTCGCCCAAGCGCACAGAGGAAACAGCTGGATGTGCACTTTCATATCTCTCTTTATAGCTACCTGTGCTTCTCTCTCTCTCTCCCTCTCTCTCTCTCTATCTCTCCCTCGCTCTCTCTATCTCCATCTCATGCAGAGCTAGCAAAACAGAGGATGCACATATTTCTGGTGACCTTGTCATTATCTGTGTGAGAAAAAAAAAAACACTAGCCTGTCTTTACCAGGAATATGAGCAAATAAGCATTATGGACCCAAACACAGTGACATCTGTCACATCGTTTTTCCTTTGCGGTGACATGTTTGGACAAAGCGTGAGGTGTTCTCCCCTAATTTCTTTCCCAGCCATCGTCAGGGTTAAACAAATACCGTTGCACATGAGACTAAGCACCTGTGAAGCATGAGAGGATGGGGCGTGTAACTACGGCGACAGCGGCCGTATGTCATTGTGTATCGGCAGCTGCCGTGCACCATGGGAAATGGCTGCCTGGTGATGCCATCTGCTACTGATGTGAGGTGGAGGCAAATCTGCAATGCCCAACAGAGTGGCAACAGCACAGTGAAGATACATGCCTCGCTCATCATGAACATAAATATCTCTTATTATGTCTCCTATGGTCCCCCTCTCTCTCGCTCTCTCTCTCTCTCTCTCACACACACACACACACAAACACACACACACATCCACGCACACACATACACACACACACACACACACGCACACACACACACACAAACACACACACACACACACAAACACACACACACACACATACACATACACACACACACACACACACACACACACATACACACAGGTTTCCTCTGTGTAATCTATCATGCTTATCTGTCTGTACTGGAGACGTATCCTCTTTCCCATTGTCAGTGTTGGTCGTTAGCATCTCTTCTTTATTATCAGCCCCCTCACACACTTGCCTTTGTCTCTGTCTAGACACACTTACCTCTTTAACAGAATACATTCATTTTATGCATTCATCATCTCTTTTTTTTCTTTCACAACATTTTCTATCCCTCTACATACACTTGTGATGCTTGTGTTGTTGACATTGAGGAGACTGCACAGGTTATCTTCATTCCTTTTATTGCTGGTCTCCGAAGTGATTTATCATTTTGTGAGTGGCCCCAAAAATACATTTTACACACACACACACACGCAACCCCCTACACTTCTGCAATGCATGCAACCCCAAACTAGCTGATGAGTGTCCCTTCTTCTAACACAGTAAGCAGGTTTTGCAATCAACTACTAAAAAAAAAACAACTTCTCTTCTTTAATAAAAACCAAAAACATCACAGTAACATAACAGCACATAACAGCACAGTAAACAAGTAAAAGTGCTGAGAGGGAAGTGTGGCCCGCTGCTGGATAAACATGTTTCAAGAAAAAAAACTATTAAAAAAAACTATTAAACAAAAAACTATTAAAAAAAAAAAAACTATTGCTGCCAACCGAGGGAAGGCTGGCAGTGACATATTTCACCCCTGCAGGTAGTGTGGTGGTAAAAGGCAAGACTCATTAAAGTGATCAAACGCCGCACCCCACTTCACCCCTCCACCCCCCCACACTCCCACTCCCCACCTCCAAACACCTCCCCCACCCCCCACCCCTGTAGCCCTTGTTAAAGACCTGAACGCTGGGGATGCATGTGAAAAAGGGAGGGTGCGTGGGCATATAAGGTGTGTGTGTGTGTGTGTGTGTGTGTGTGTGTGTGTGTGTGAAAGGAGTCTCATTAGCTTTAGCTTTTACAGTTCCCTCTGTGACGAAGGCAGATAGGTGAAACTTATAAAATTCAAGGGAGAAGCACACTGCATGGGCTCCCCTCCCACACCACACACAAAAGAACATGTATGCTACACAACATGAGCCACCTAAATACCACTACTGCACACAACGCCCTGACCTGAGACAACCACAGTGAAACCACAGATAGAAAGAGATTGTAATAAAAATAAATCTCTCTCTGTCATTTTAAGTTGAACAGGAAATGCAACGTCAGACTGGTCTCCTGGAAAAATGGTAACCCAAAGACAATCTTGTACCGGCTAAGAGCAGAAGTTGGAAAAAAAGTGAATGTTTCCACTTGAGTCAGACTCAAACCGCAGTGAGTAATTCTGGGCTAGCATATCTTGTGTAGCCCTCAGTTTTTTTTTCTGTCTAATCGAGCGTGGCTTCCCCTTTGTGGAACACCTCAAGGGTCTGTCATAACGTGGAGATATTCCTTGCACTCACAATGCCATTCTGCACACACAATCAAACCTATCTTTGTGGCTGCCTCATCTGGAGAACATGCTCAGGAAAATGAATCAGGTTCTGTGGTTTGAGTCTGAATTCAGGGAGGTTCATTTGGTAGTAACAAGATGAGGTGGTGGTTGAGGAGAAGCAAGAGATCTCTGATGTTCTGCCTCTCTCTCTCTCTCTCTCTCTCTCTCTCTCCCTCTCGATCTCTGTCTCGCTCTCACTCTCTAACTCTCAATCTGCTCCCGTTTGAACACAGAGGATGAGTTCAAAATACAAAATTTTGTCTTGTATCTTTTTTTGTTTTTTCATTGCTACTTCCCCCTTCTCCTCTGCTATTTTTGCCCATGGGGAACATGGAGGAAATTGAAATTGGGATATATATTTTATGAGCATGGCTTGCGGCACCACAAATCCTTCACAGGACGTCAAGCATGACAGCAAGTTCTAACAACCACATTTTCAACTGCACTGGATGTCAGATCAATAATTTTGACTGCTTTGTCTTTGAAAAAAAAGTAATCTTCTGGTTCAAAGAATTTATCAAATCTGATCCCTGACTCTGTACTCTCAGTCTAGACGGCTTTCATAAAATCACACCGCAAGTCTATGTCCCTGCCTCAAGCTTTTATGAGTAGATGTAAAGCAAAAAATATATGAAGAAAGCATGCAAAGCCTCTTCTATTCTTCCTCTCTCTCTCTCTCTCTTTCTCTCTCTCAGTTCAATTCAGTTTAATTCAAGAACGCTTCATTGGCATGAACGTTTCAATAACATTATTGTCAAAGCTCAATTACATATACACAAAAAGCAGATGCATTGCAAGAAAATTACATATACATTCAGACAAACATTGGAAAATGACAGTAGACAGAATGGCAATAATCTCTCACTCTCTCTCAAAAAAAAAAATTCAGATGCTCTTTCTTGGCATGACTGCTTAATGTACAGCATTGTTGAGATATCTCTCTGTCTTTCATTCTCTCTCTCTCTCTCTTCTACACACACACACACACAAATATACACACACACACACACACACTATGTCAGTCACACAGTCCTGTGTTCAGCTCACCTCAGTGAGGACTGGCTTGCAGTATCCGGCTCCGAACATCAGGTTCTCGATGGACATAGTGGACGCATCGCTACTGTTCTCGGGAGAGCCCTTCCCCACCCAGGCCCCTCTCCCTGAGCGTGCAAAACTACACACACACACACACACACACACACACACACACACACACACACACACACACACACACACACACATTGGAATCAAAATGTTAACAGTTCATTTTGAGTCACAGCTCATGCCTATTATATACTACCAGGGTTATGTCCACAGTTCCTACTGTGAGCCCTATTACTTAATAGAGAAGAAGAAAAGATAGAATTGCTCGTTTACAATTCTTCATGACATAGATGGCAGCAACATAAAACAAACCACTGCTAGAAGCTACAGTGAAACACAACGGAGCATTCCATCTGACATCACTGTGACCTTAAAGGCACCTATCAGTCATTCTACCTGATGAGTGGCTGGTGGAGAGCAACCAAAGAGGCATGAACGGTGACGGAGATGACAGACAGGTGGAAGTAGTCGAACATGACGGGCACATGGTGGTGGAGGCCGCGGCGGGGCTGGAGGTGCAAGCCCAGCGTCCTGCTGCTGATCAGGGGCACGGCAGCAATGTCACCCAGCCTGGAATGAGATGCACCAGAGACATTAAAATACAGAACATTACATACCATTACATTATGTAACTGTATACATTACATTTTATTGACAGACGCTTTTATCCAAAGTAACATCTTGAGGTAAAGAGATGAAGCCAGAGAGACAGAGAGGATAAGGCTAGAGAAAAACAAGGATGAGGGAAGAGACAGACATTTTTCAGTGACTAGGGATAGACACTGTCTGGTTGAGACAGTTGAGACACAAAGACATCCATAATAACGTACCAAACACCAAACTGAACATGCAAGGCAAACAAAATCCTACATACGGACCAAAGAAACAAAAACATTGGTGAATTTCAGGATGAAATTAGCAAGAACTGTGTGATTGCACCGTAGTATAGTTCAGCAGGGGATGAACAGAAAACATCTGAGAATGAGTCAAGATCCCACAGCACAGACTCCCTGGCCACTGACTTCATTACGGAAGCAATCCAGCAAGGTTGTTCAGGGTCAGAAAGACCCAGAGACATTGTAGGTTCACTGAGCCTGTTCATTTCACTCAGAATGGCCCGTCAATCCTTTTATTAAAAATATGTGGCAGGCCATGGAGGTTAAAACAAGATCGTGGAAAAAAAATATAGTGATTTTTTAACATTTTGTAAAAGAAAAAATGAAAGAAAAAAAGTGTTTCAAAGCTTTAAAGTCACCAAAGGTCTCTTTATGGCCCCTGGTTACACCACAGATCGATGCTTTGTTCACTGCAATACACAATGCAGATTTTTGAGGCTAGAATATTCCTTCAACTAGAGATAGAGCTGCCTGCTTTTACATGTTGGCACTGAGGATGTGGAAGCCCTGCTGAGGTGCCATATGTCCATGTGACAGCATGACTATGACAAATTACACAGCAGATACATGACAGCAGCTCAGCTACAGATAGCAGCCCATTATGATCAGTGCCGCTCACTGTACACACTGATCTTCAATTTACACACAAGCCCTGTTGTATTTCATTAGATTTTCCTCTGACTGAGAGGCCCATGGGGAGTTATGAGGCACACGTAGGGTGTGGAGCTGTAATCAGATGCTGAGACCAATCTGTTAGCAGCTACAGATAGAACTGTGCTGTAAAGTCTAGAATTGAAATGAATCTGACCAAAGATTACAGGAAATACCACACTACCAAATAAGGCAGGGATGATCGGTGGTCTGTGTGGTCTATGTGTACATCCATCTGTGTGTATATAGAGGCAATTTGTTCTCTCTCTCTCTCTCTCTCTCTCTCCCCCTCTCTGTGTATGTGTGTGTGTGTGTTCGGTGACTCAATGAGAAAATGTGGGCATATGTGTGTGAGTGTGTGTGTGTTTTAGTCCATCTCTGTTTGTGGTCCTCTGGATGTCTCCCTTATCTCTGCTAGATGAATGAGTTCAGCTGGGGCTGCAATGCCATGGTGTGTGTGTGTGCATGCGTGTGAGTGTGTGAGGGAGAGAGAGAGCTTGAAGAGCGTGAGAGGAAATGGGTTGGCTAATGATCCTGGCTGCTGCCATTGGGTCCCCCTCGGTTCATTCATCATAGCCCCTTCTGCACCCTCTAACACCGTGTCATCCACCCTCTCACCCTACACCACACATTTACCCTCAACCAACCAACCTACTCACCTGACACACACAGCAACACCCCAAAGGACCAAACTCCAAACTTAGAAAGATAGGCCAAACTTTGAACCAATGGACTGAGGAACAAGTATGTTTAAACCAGCCTTTTTTTACCCATCATTGCTGTCATATTGGAAAAGGTACCCACAGAACCAACATTACTGTCACGATACACAACAAATTACTGGACTGGAAATCAAAACACCCAGTGTAAGGCATGGCAAATCCTCACAGTGCAGTCGCTGGCTTTTCGTGACCAGCTCAAGTCTCAAGTCTTTTGTCATAATGCATGGATGCAGATTCAAAACATAAAATGCATATAAGGAGAGCAAAATTCTCACATTTTTCACTTGTCAATTTTTCACAGTTTTTGGGATCACGCGTTGCGCATACTGCAGCATACAAAGGGGTAAGAAGCATGATTAACCGCTCTAGAGTAGCCCCTGACTGGCAATTGGAAGGATGGGTGAAAATCAAAGTTCCTGTGGGCAGCAGAGTCACCATGTCAGTGCAAAAAAGAACTAGAACATGTTTGAAAATGCACAGGCTTACTGTTGCTCAGTGTCAGTAAAGTGCAGGTCAAGCTTCAGCTGGAAGTCCACTTCACTGAGGGCCTCCT
>JAIFZK010000011.1:10010000-10067500 GCA_027481765.1 Tenualosa thibaudeaui
AGCGTCAATTCATTTCATAATAGTCACCAGTGTGTTTACAGTCCATCTACTCCACATCACTTTCCTATATGACATTAACTAAGAATAGTCAACTGCAACAGCCATGAGCGTGACTCTGAGCAGTCACACATTATTGTGTCATTTACTATAGAGGGAAAAAAGTGACAGTCTAATTAAGAGACACGTCTCTATCCTCTACAGAAAATGTTTTTTGTAAGCAGAAAAAAATATTTTTGTACCAGAAGCAAGTCAACCTCTTAAATATAGCCTATAGACTACCAGCTTGCTGCTGATGATAAAATCATGACCGTTGTAGTGAACTTTTTTTTTTTACTGGCGTAGTTCTCACCTGTGTTTCCAGGTGTTGTTACGATCAACCTGTGTGGCACTCGTGGTGAGACCTTTAGTCTGACGCGCACCTGGTAGAATCTGTGAAGGAAGACAAGAATATCTGTCAGTCATTTCTGTCATCACCATCTTCATCATCATCAATCATCATCAACATTGTGGCCATGCCAACTGAAAAAAGACAGCACTTCCAGACAGCACACATACCTGGATGTTTAAAACAGCGATGCAGCAATACTCTGTACAAATGTTAGTGAATTAGTAACATGGACAAGACAAGATGGTGCTTAAATAATGTATTCTACACCACATTGCACCTATATTCCTGGAAGTCAGTCTACCCACACAGTATATACAGATATACTAGAACACAAGATGCATTTAGTGCACTGTGCATGACCATTCAAATGTACTGGAAGTCTGGTCATTGGCTACTTGTTGAACATAATTCCCTTCATGTGTTCAGGTGCTCACAGGCAAATATACACACACAGACACGCGCATATACACGCGAGCACACACACACATACACACACGCGCGCACACACACACACGCACACAAGGTACATACAAAGTCACATTAGACCATTACATTCCCAAGGTCATCCTTGCTAAATGGATTGTCACTGTGCAGTTTCTGCCATAAAAGCATTTCAGCTCCTCGGAGAATAACACTCAATAGCACAGCACAGGCTTCTTCACAGACTTGCATTGACCAAAGACTTCCAAAGCTATTACAGGTCTTCAAAGCCACATAGCCCACTCAACACTGTCTGCCACTTTGTTTATGTGCCTGTTCACTTGCCAATTTTGCTACCAGGTCTTACAGAAACAGGCCAGATTACGACAATGGCTGTTTCTATTTAGAGAACTATGGCAAGAACAGAGAACAGAGAACTATGGCAAGATAATTCTTGTTCTTGATGCTAAGGGTTCTGGCTTGATTTTTACATGTGTGTGCATTATTGCTGGGTGAGTGATTCCATTTTGTGCTCAAAAAACATGAAGCAAGAGCAAATCTGCGAACGCCACTTGTGTTGGAGGAACATGGCAACTCCACGGGGAAAAAACAACAAATATATTTGAGCACCCAGCTACCGACAGATTACGGCTGGTTGGAGCTCGAGTGGGTGGGGTGGGACGGGGTGGGAGAGTGGTGAGCGAGGTTTAACCCAATGTGGTTTAGTGGAGGAGAGCTTGGACGGATGGGTGAGTGTGTGTGTGTGTGTGGGGGGGGGGGGTCAGAGACCCAGCCAGATGCCCAGACTCTAATCTGCCTGCAGACAGCCTCTACTGTAACCATGGCATTCGACATGACCTTTATTCCTCAACATTTCTCAGTGTCACTGCGGGCGCTGCAGTGTCAGGCCCAATTGGACTCAAAGTCAACTCTACCTGGTATTTTTGGGAAGATGTGATGGGTTTTAGGCATCTTGGCTTTGTCTTTTGGTTGTGTGTGTGTGTGTGTGAAGAGAGAGAGGGAGAGAGACATGCACATGTTTCACATGTATACTGTATGTATGTATGTGTGTGTGTATTAACATGTAAATATTTTATTGCTTCCCTATTATGGCAGTTCATGTGAAGGCTTTGGCAATGCAGCATACTTTGTTTACAGTGTTTTTGTTACAGTGTTTTTGTACTCCATGGGTGACATGAACACTCTCAAAGCAGAAATTCATTATGTTGTCACAGAGGCCAAGTGCTGGAATGTTCTGTGACTGTGTAATGGGGAAGCTATATGTGACCTTTTCTGTTTTTGTCCCTCTGTAATAAATGTGATATTTCCAAAAGACAGGGAGCAGCAGGGAAAATCACAAGCCGCAGCAGCATCGGGAAAAGTTCCATAACTCAAGCGTCTTCAAGGGCAGTCTCAGCAAGCCTGTCTGTTGTGACTGACAACATGGCTGGTGTATTATGGCAGTCCATGTCAGGAGAGCGATAATTCGACAGAGGGACAAGCAGGACATTGTTTGTCCAGACAATCATGTGACTCAACTCAGTCCCACAGAGCAGTCATCTCAGTCAAAGCCAGAGAGCTAGAGAAATGTGAGAAAGCGACTCACCCACGCTGAAATAGATCCACATTGTGAAATTTATGCAGCTCCACTGAAAACTCCACGGTCCCCTGGACTTCAGACATGATCTATTCCATCACCTGTAGCGCACGCACGCACACACACACACACACACACACACACACACACACACACACACACACACACACACACACATGCACACACATATATGTACACACACACACACACACACACACACACACACTCCCACACACAAAGGAAGTAAATCGTGAGTCAACATTTTCAGTACATCATGGTCAATATTTTCCTTATTTTACACACACTAATATCACGGCAGTCCATTTTTAAACAAACATAAAAAGACATTATCACACACACACACGTGCATTATATACCCGTTATCATCTTACACAAAATGTAGCACATGTACAATAAATCATCTTAACAGGCCATGGGAAAAGCACAGGCAGCCTACCCAATGAAAACAAAAAAAGTCCTCTATAATCATCTGATTGCCATGCACCTAGCAACCTGTCTGGCTTCTACCTAACCTGGATGACATTTACTTATACAGTCCATGGAGGTGATGATGGTCTGAGACCAGGAGAGGAACACTGCAGACAAGACTTATAATTGGGCAAACACTGAGTCATCCCCTGCTTGGAAATATTTGCCCTGACTGGAGAACAGTCTTCTCAGTACAGGATTGTGTGTGTGTGTGTGTGTGTGTGTGTGTGTGTGCGCGCGCGCTCGCGCGCTTGCGTGTCTGTGTGTGAAAATAAGCTTTTAGCCATGGAAGGAGAGTGATGGATAGCTGTCAAATAAGTGGAGTGGACAGAGGGTGGTGGTGATGGATTTGAGCTACAGATCTGAAAGGCTGCTCTACAGTCACTGGGAGCTGATATAGCCGACGACGCCGATATACCTGACAATGCCGCGATTTCACATCTGTTAGCATACAGCAAGCATCTCATGAGCTTTGTGATGGACAAAAACTCCCAATGACAGCACGCGACAGTATCCTGAGACAACCCATATGGGTAGGCTGAGATCTGAATTAATGTATTTATCTATTCCATTTCTTTAAATGCGGAGAGTTGAATGTTGGCTCCATGCCACAGTCTTTGGCCACCATGGCTCTCTGTCTGGACAAAAAGCTGCCGCCTCTGCTTCTATTGCTGCTGGCGATTGGCATTCGGCTAGTAGCCCAGACATGCACTGTCTACAGATCTGGAGAGGGATACTGTTTTCCGGGGATGTCTGCTGATTACTGATGCTTCTCTCCGTGCACACGCACACTATGGTTGTCTCTTTTAGACATATCAGCCGTGTCCAACAACAAATGAAGACCCTAATGCTGTTGAGATGAGACCTAATTTATCTGATGAGCAAGTGTATCACAGCATGGTGTCTGACTGAAAATAAAATATTTTTAATAGCCTACCAGACTGTGAATGAAATCCATAACCCATGTCTGTGCTTTCTCTAAGACAAATATCTGGTATATTTGGCATGATTAATTAGGCAAATATCATATGGCAGTACAAAGGCAGATATATGAAAAGTATGACAGTTGATGTAATATGCAAGGTAAGCAGTATGCAGGTAAGCAGAATTAAGCAGAAAACACTTCATGTTTTAAAGAGGGATGACATTCTCTCGATGTGGCAGTTATTCTTGCAGTGTATGCAGTGTTGCATTAGAGTAGATTCTGAGCCCTGAATTCATGAAGAGAGACGTGAGATGTGATACAGAAGTGATGTGTTTTTTTAACAAGACTGTTGTTTTTTTTCTCTGTATTCTTTGCTATTTTCTCTTTGTATTTGTTCTCTTTTTGTTAACTTCTAAATGTGTTTGTACGTTGAGAACATCCAGCTTTAAAACATGAACGCCCACTTGCTTAGGCTTGCTTAGATTTTGTTGGCTATCTGATAAATTGTCTGGATTGGAGATATTCACAATGTTAAGGATGCTTGGATAAACACAATCATTTATAAAACCAAACATAACATGAGAGGACATTTTCAGGGTATGTCTACCACTAGATTCTATTCACATGCCACAGCCTCTGGCATTCACCCTTGAAGACCCTGTGGCCATTACATTTTCAAAGACCAGATTCGTCCCTTTTAAAACATCTCTGCTTGGAAACCTAAGCATTTGGAGAGATCCCTGACAAAGTGCTGAGTGAAATGCAATATTGAAAGTGGTACAGGGTGGCGCTACCCAGCCTTTGTTTGACTGCTATGAGAGTACACCTCACACACACATAAAGCTGTTATATAGTAGTAGTCATGACTCTTGGACAAAGAAAGCTGTTCAGCGACGACTTGAAACTGATTGTAATGACATGATACGTTTGATTCACGCCACCACACCTCCTCTCTCAAACGGTTTTGTCTCATAGTGAATCTTTATTCTGAATTGGCCTTAATACAGCATCCTTGTCCTACCAAGTGAAAGACAAAGAGGCGCTGAGTGTCACATTGCTTGGGTGGTGGCGGTTAATTCAATTATCCCACCATCACCCACCATCTCCACCACCATCACAACCGATTATAAAATGCCTCTTACAAAATGGTAAGCAACGGCAGGCATAAAAGTGACATAAAAAGACTACAACTTCCTGGGGAAGCAGTTTACTCTTGAGTGCCCTGAGTGCATAAAAATAGATTTGGCTCGGTCAGTGACTGATGTTATGTGATATACTGGTAACAGTGAACAGCTGAATGATTCTGTGAATGGCTTCCCATTAAAGGCTAAAAGTCCCTGGGTGAAACAACAGTCACCTTGCCTTTAGGAAAGCTACTCCTGCTGTGGAAAAGTTGAGAGGGAGACAGAGAGAAAGAGAGAGAGAGAGAGGGAAAAAATGAAAAATCAATTCTGCTATAACTCATTATCCTGAAGCCTTTTTTTGTGGTCGCCCTCCCTCGTGTGAGACCTTTATCTGTCCCTATACTTCAAGGACGAAGGGTGCAGAAAGAGAGGGACAATGACACTGATGATAGCTGAATGATTAAGTGCGCCGCTATGCACTGTAAAATGTCCTGCGTTTGTCTTCGTGATGTGAGCATTTATGGGGCGGCTTTGGACAGATTCCCACAGACACTGAAACTAAAGTGACAAACAGAACTTGCCTCAATGTTTACAATAGCCTTATAGCTTTCTTGGGTTAATAGATGCATTGATGAGTTTTAGAATTTACCTTGTGGAAATTACATGGAATAAATCACCTCAGGGAGGGACACTGGCATTCGTCACATCCCCATCCTTTAAGTGGAAGACAGCAACAAAGGTAATGTCCCTGATGATGTTGCTCCACCACACACATCCTGTCATTCGCACACACACATATCACACACACCCATTGTGCTGAGACGAGTCAATGCCAAGATTTACACAAAACCAGATCTGAGTCATCATCTGAGCAAGTGCAAGACAGGTGCAAAGTAAACAACAAACAGACAGGCATAATGAATCATACACCCCTCTCCCTGTTCCATGGCCAGTAACACTAATCTTTTCACACCCCTCGGCCTCTATTAAATTCATACGTTGTATTTACCTGCAGGCCAGGCAGATATCTGTCACTGCCGCCCTTATCAGGAAAATGTTTATACAGCTGTTCTCAGGGGTCCACTGTTCTGGGCTCTTATTGTGTATGAGTTGATATCTGACCATATCACCATTTGTATCTGCAGTACAGTACATTGCATCTACAGTCCCTTGTTCTACATATGATGCATAACAAACACAAAAGCCAGCAGAAATCCAGCAAACTGAACTGTATGATGTGCACACACTCACCTTAGCTGTAGTTAAGTCACTTGAAATAAAAAAAAATAAGCCTAATCCCTGTTCTGAATAAAGGAGAACATTTCACCAGCTCTATAGAGCCTGTCTGGACTTTTATCATCCAACTTGCATGGGGAAAAAAAGTCTTGATAACTTGGGTTTTTTTCCCATTCATACTTTGTTCGTTGCCTTTGTATTTTGGTCTTCATAAAACTGGAGGATGTCATGGCCTTTGGAGACATCATATTTTCAGAAAGAATTGCTGTCAGGTTGGACGGCTGCACCAGATGGGGATGGAGGCTCAGTGAAAGATGTACAGCTTAATACTTTGGAGAGTGAACTCTATCAGCAAGGAGGGGGCAGAAGCCCACGGGCAGCCAATGACTCAGTTTAATCACACACTCTCCCAGCTAGTGTGTGTGTGTGTGTGTGTGACCGACAAAGAGAAAGAGTGTGTGTGGGTGTGAAGGGCAGTGGATGTGAGAGAATGTGTGTGTGTGTGTAAGAGAGAAAAAGAGAGATAAAGTGTGAGTGTGTGTGTGTTGGGGCGTGTCTGTGTGCGTACATCAGTGTTTGTGTATACGACTACGTGGGTGGTCATGTTTACGAGTAGGTGTCCGCTTATCAATGCACACCAAAATTGCCCAATAAATTAATGAGAACGGAAGCGCTTTGGGTGACTCACCGTCCCTCAGCCCTCTCACCCCCCACTCCCACCCCCAACCCATCAACCCCATACCCACTTACACCACCAGCATCATGCACATATTTACAACCATTTACCTTCTGTTCCCATGTCAGACTTATGCTTGGCAATGAGCTAAGTGTCACTGAGCATTACTTTAGCTGAGACCCCTTCAAATCAGACACCCAAGCGTGGCCAGGAAATCCCTCTTGACACCTGAATTTAAAAAGAGCTACACACCTAATTTTAAGCTGATATACTGAGCAACGCTGTCCGTAAAAAAAAAAAATCCTTATAAATCTCTAACTTTAATTTAACATGAATAAAAGTTGAGCAGGTAAGTGTAGCGATGGCATAAAAAGCTCTGGCCTGATCTATTGAGCCTTTCATTTTGTTCTGCTGAATCCACAGAATATGTTCTTGACTTCAGAAGGCAGAACTGAGGCAGTGGCCGGCTCTCATCCCAGGTTACTGAACAGGGAAGAGAATTCGCTGAATAGCCCTTGTTGTATGAATGGCGCTGAATGGTGCTCGGGAGAGTTCCGTATGGTGCGTTTTTTTTCTCTGCCGTCACCTCACAAAACAATAGTTTGCTCTCTTATTGGTTCACCTCACATGATACAACACGGTGTGCTTAAACCTGAACACAATCTCCCGTCCTTCAAAACTAGCAACAATGAGTTAAGCTGATGTATTGTCTGGCCAGCTTCCAAAGCAGAGTTTTTAATGCATGCATTTAATTACAATAATGTTCTAGTCTGTATACAGCTATGACATAAATGCAGCATTGCAGTGGGTGCACAATAGTGACACAAGATCAACGCCGATCTAGGTCTACATAGCAAAGGCTAAGAAATCATGTATGATTCCTAATCATTATAGCTTGCTGTGTGCATGCATTTGTGTGTGTGCATGTGTGTATATGTGTGTGTGTGTGTGTTTGTGTGTGTGCTTGTTTAGTCCACTGATCTGTTGATGTCCATGACAACACTGCACAGAAACTCTCCAACATAACGCACCAGACGGAACAAATGAGTAGGTCATGCATGACACACTCGCTTTAGCATCTGCTCAGGTACAGTGGGCTGAATAGGCAAAGGCTGTCCTATTAGACTGCATAATTGGTCCTAATGTGTCCAGATAGAGTTGCCTAAGAGGACACGCCATGAGAGACAGAGAGAGAGAGAGAGAAAGAAAGAAAGTGAGAGACAGAGAGAGAGAGCAAGAAAAAGGGAGAGATTGCCAGAGAAAGAGAATGATAGACAGAGAGAAAGAGAAAATGAGAGAGAAAAAGAGGCAGAGTGGAAAAGATAGACAGAGCAGAAAAGAGAAGAGTAGAAAAGATACTTTTGTCTTTACAAAAATGACTACGCATTGATGCTGATGAATGTCGGCAGCATTGGTCATCGAGGGGCGTCCGGCTCCCTTTTTTCTGCTGCATCAGCTGTCTAAATGTACGCCACCCTTCCTGTGTTGCACAGTGGAGTGACGGATGGCTCTCAACTCCCTCAATTCCCATTTATCATGCAGGAGGTCCAACATCATTGCAACCAAAACATAACACTGCCAAAACTAAAGGCTGCCCTCACCCCTCAAAACACACAGTGGGATAAAATGACAAATAGTGATTTGATATTCCGAAGCACAAGCCACATTAAGTATTCAGACAGGACACATTTTTAAATGCTTTCCCATTTCTACATGGGATTCTACAAATGTAGAATCAAATCTTTCACTTTTTCATATCTATTACTTTTTGCTTTTGAAATATCTTGCCTATGTTCAGTTAACTTATCTCATAGCCTACCTTCTAAGGGCTTCTACTGCAGTTGGCTCTACCTTCTCTCCTCTCTCTGTCTCTGACCATCAAACAAGTCTTGTTTATGCTCTGGGTTTAAGTGTAATGAGAAACCTGTGGGTTGCCGACAAAAGCTACTCAAAACATTCATGCACACTGAACGGGGACCGGGACAAGCAGCAGACCATGAGTTCAGGGAAGTGTTTAGCAGTGGCTGGATTATTGGAATCACATGAGGCGCAGTCTCACGCCAGTGCCTCCTGTTGTATTACACAACAATCTCAAGAGGAGGAACTCAGTGGGGAACTTGTGCATAAGACCGCCGGGCCAAATCTCATGATACTCACTAGGGTATGCGTGTGTGTAACGGCCTCTGGCAGTTTTTGTGGCTGACGCATCATCAGGAAAATTCTCTTCCCCCTACCATGGCTCAGTGTGTGTTTATTTCCAGCGGGCCTTCAGAGGGGCCGTGTGAGTAGCACTACCACATTTACAATGGGCCTTCTCTGTTTCTGCACACACAAGTAAGGATGAGGGGCTGTCGTTTAGGTGGCTTCCATTATTATCCCCTGGCCTCATTAATATCTTGCCCTCTTTTCACAGAGACAGGTCCTAAAAGACTGACACTCCAGAGTGTTACGTAAATCCTTTTCAGTTCACTCTTCAACACTGACTCATTGACTTGGGTCAGAGCACGAGTGACTGGATGTATTACACACTGCTGTTAATGGGAATACATCTGGTGGGCTTCAGTGAATCTACAACACTAAAGAGACACCAGTGAGGTTCAAAAACAGAGGACTATAGTTACTGATATGCTTTCCAAGTGAAATGTTTTCAACATTTACTATAAATCCTTTTTTTTTTTTCAACCGTTGTCGTCCCTCCCCAGAGCATTGTGAGGGGGAAATCAACAAAGCATGCTGGGTAATCTGATAGAGGGAGAGAGTGCTCCTGCTGCTGCTGCTGCGTTGCTATTGGTGCTACAGCTGAGATTTTTTAGCGCATGGGTCCCTCATGGTCTGAACACATTTTCGCCAGGAGCGCACAGACCTGGGCAGGCGGAAGTCAAGTGGAAAATCCCTGTTATGCCACAAGCACGCTTTGCTCTAGTGCAAACGGCAACACGTTTTTTTTTTTTCTTTTTTTTTTTTTCAATGCTGCTGCCTTATGCCATGCTCATTCATACAGTATGACTGCGGCAAGCACATGAATCAGAAACAGTGAGGTGTGTTAGGTGTGTGTGTGTCTGTGTGTGTGTGCGTGTGTGTTCATGGAAGAGGCCCTTCAACAGAGAGAAACAGGAGTGTATGTGTAGGTATGCGTAATCTGTATATGCCATATATACACATGTTTGTATATGATTGTATTTGACTTTATGACTATACAACTGTGTGTGTTTGTGTGGGTGTGCGTCTATGCATAAGAATAGCCTGGAGCCTGACACAGACAGAAACAGACACTGTGAGGAAATGTGTGCATGTGTATGCCTGTGCAGATGTGTGTGTGTGTCTGTGTGTGTGTGTTTGTGTGTCTGCGTGTCCCTAAAAGGTTCAGGCCTCAGTGGGCCATGTGCAAGCCACAGTGTTTAATGTGAATGTCAGTAGCTATTTGCCCAGAGTGTGCATCACCGCCAAGTCAAACACGTATTTGCATCACAGTTAAACCTCCCTACTGTCTGAACATGTCCCACATCACCTGTTTTGAAGAGACTTGATTTATCTCCAGCAATGAACAGTTCTACAGAGACATATGGTCAGTGAAGTGTGAGGTTGCAGAGTGCACTGAGTGCACTGTGACTAACTCCATGGAAGGCCCATGCCAGGACCGACTTTCCTTCCTAGAGGCCCTACTTAGACATCCATGCCAGGACCGACTCTCCTTCCTAGAGGCCCTACCTAGATGTCCATGCCAGGACCAACTCTCCTTCCTAGAGGCCCTACCTAGACGTTCACGCAAGGACAAACTCTCCTTCCTAGAGGCTCTACCTAGACGTCCACGCCAGGACAAACTCTCCTTCCTAGAGGCCCTACCTAGACGTCCAGGCCAGGACCGACTCTCCTTTCAGAGGCCCCATGACTGATGCCTCCTTACAATGGCACTGTCAAAATGGACCCTCCCATTATGTATTGTAGCTACCACTCTGTCCTGCCATAACTTTTGACAACCACCTATGGCTTGACTACCATATAATGTTTTAGGACAATATTTTGGAATTATTATGATGATCAGCTAAAACCATGGACAAATTGTCGTCTATCATGGTAACTACTGATTGTCCTTTTCCTACATGAACCCTGGCAGCTGGGTTGGCACCATGGATGGCAGATGGCTCAAGGGGACAACCCAGCTGCCAGGGGTCATGCAGAAAAAGGTTTCTTCCTAGACTATCTACAACAAAAGGAGGTTTTCCTTGCCCTTGTTGCTCTTGGGTGCTCCTTGCTGTAAAGCGCCATGAGACAATACTATTGTAAAAGGTACTGTTTAAATAAAACTGAATTGAATTGAACATGCATCATTGCATAACACTTACACTAAACCGTAACACATTACAGTGAATATGCTTACATACTTACAGAATACAGAATAGACAAATAAATCATCAAAATCATACCTGTCCTTTAGTCTCTCTCTCTCTTTCTTTCTCTCTTTGTGTATCTGTGTGTGGGGGAGATATGCATGTGAGTTTGTGTGTGTGTGTGTGTGTGTGTGTGTGTGTGTGTGTGTGTGTGTGTGTGTGTGTGTGTGTGTGTGTGCGTGTGTGTTTGTGTGTCTGTGTGTATGTGCAACCCTTGCTGTGTGACTGCTTACGAATGAATGTGTGTTAGTGTGATACTCTGCATGAGTCATATACTATTCGGGAGCATTCGGCTTGTCTGTTGATCCAGCTGCACTGCTTCCTTGACAGTGTGTATCATCAGGTAAGTGAGGACTACAAGGCTGGAGCACTGAGATTCAGACTCCCAGGATTCTTCTATGACAATGGAGTACCAGGATGTCAGTTAGTCAGCTAGTCAACTTATCTGCTGTTGTATCCAAAAAGAGTAGAAAATCCTGGCTATCCATTCATTTGATCTGATACAGGATTTTCTTTTTTTGACTGGCATAAAGGCAATCTGTCTGATACAAGATTAAAACGAGGCTCTGTTAGGTTTTAAGGTTTTGTGCAAAATAATTCCTGGACATGCAGTGCAAAGCATGAACGATTCAAATCACCACAGCTGCAAATTCTATTAAACTTGTAAATCATTTATAATGTATTTTTTCTACTGCACAGTCAAAGCCACTGACCAAAATAATTGATAACATGCTACCAATCAGCTACCACAATCTTATATCATGCCACACTAACTAGGATAAGGCCATTCATGCAGTGTTTCTGTTCATGCACAGTGAGCTAAGATGACCACATAAACAAAAACAACCTCTGGCCTAAGGGTCTGTTTGTGGTTTCAACAAGCAAGCCTGTAATAAAAATAAATAAGTATGGCAGACTCCTTCTCGCTGGTCATACTTTGAATTAAATTACATTATCATTCAGTGGTCTCTGTGGGTAAGTATGAATATTCAAAGCAGCTTTAACATAAATTCATTCTTAATAAAAAATATAATTACATATTTCAAGTGCCAGCTTGTTCAAGCCAGGAAAGTGATGTTGGTTGATGATAATTTCAAACATTCCAAACAATTGAGACAATTCAGTACTCAGGGAAAATCTCTCGGTTTAGCTACGAACACTGTTGTGTGCTCTTTCGTCTCTCCAAGATCTGATTTGTTGTTATTATCAGATGGCCGGACCAGGATGCATTAGCAGAATGCGCATCTAATATTTTCACATTAGCTATGGACATGGTCCTGGCAGGCTAGTGGAATGGTTCCCAAAGGCTCAGAGGCAGATGAAACACAGGGGATGTAGTTATCAATTAAGAAATCACCGTAAAACAAGTCAGCACAGAATCTATTTTCGAGCTTCCCACGAAACCGCTCAATTAGACGGCACAGTGCTTGTCCCAATCGAATTACAGCGCACGACTGAATTCTCGTATTTCACAATAGACAAGACTAGCCCATCATTTTTGGACGTAGCAGTGATGAACAATGAAGACAACACACTGTTACAACGAGCTTACCTGCCACAAGACTGTGGTACGACACCTCTACGCGATGATCTCCACTTTCACTCCAAGTCACTTCCCTCCTGTCATTGAGTTTAGTGTTTCGCTTTACTGATGGGCACGAACGTTTGAGCGACCGGCGAGAGGATGACTTGGTCGCTCAGTGTTTATATTGGTTTAGGCATAAGCTGCTCACCGCTTGTACTGCTGCTGCTGTTGCCATGGTTATATTCATTCAGCCTCTGGTAGCCTACGTTATGCAGCGCAGGTCGGATCAGTTATGTCTGCCCACTTGGCACAGCGTTACCCATGTCTGAGATGTTCAATCTCACTAAGTAATGCGGCAGTCGCGTGCCTCCGTTTATCTCCGGGTTTGCGCGTGGCACTTATCGTTCCGTGTGACTGTGGATGCTCGGATGGCTGTATCCTTGTTGTATCCTTAATGCTGCACTGTGCGTACTACAGACGGACTGACGTCACGGACGCCGGAGAAATAAATGTTGAATCCTTCTACTTTCAGGTCATACTGCTCGTCGGAGATAACTTTTCGTGTGTCTGTAACCAGTAACATCACTGGCAGATCAAGTGTAAAATGAAAATGCATCTTTAAACGTACATGAGTAGCCTACCAGTTTTAGTTCCACTGAAGGCTATAGTGTCACAGTCTGCCGACCAGTCTCTAGATTATAACAATACACAATATCCTCTCCTACTAGAAGAGTGATATTGTTTTAATGTCACTGCTCCTGAGGGAGTGACTGAAAGTTTATGGGAGAAACACTTGAACAGGCAGTCTCCCACTGCAGGTGCATGCATTGCTCCAGCCCCTCCCCTCCCTCTCTCTCTCTCTCTGACACACACACACACACACACACACACACTCATCCACTATCAGCAGTACTCAGTCCTTTTTGCACACAGTGGTGCATTGCTCGTGTGTGTGTGTGTGTGTGTGTGTGTGTGTGTGCATGCATGAGTGTGTGCCATATACTTGTCTAAATGTTTGTTTTGAAAATTAACCTTGAGTCTGTGCAGCAAGGTAACAGAGAAGACCACACACAAATTCCCGTGTTGTCATAGGGGCAGTGTTTCTAACCATCTGTGGGAGTAAAAATCATTTCCTGATTCTTGTGTGCATGTGGTTGGACACATGCTTCAAATACATATATATACTTCAAGAACATTGTGGTTCTTGGTGTCATCTCAGTTAATGTTTAAATGAATGTCATGCAGACTGCAACATCTATTCTAGCCCACATTCAGATTCAAAGATAAACGAACAATCAATCGAGTGTTGAGAACCATAATAACTGACATTTTGGTCAAAATTGAGATTTATATATCAAATGAAAGTTCTAAACAATTTTAGAGTTATTTTATTACTAATACTAAGTAACTAATTACTTGAAAAACCCACTGAACCAACTGTCACAAAAAGAGAACTAATCCAGGCCAAAGGTGGGGGGGGGGGGGGGGGTGTTACATGACACTTACACATACAATGATGGTAGACAGATGTGCTAGTAGTTACTTTTAACTCATTAGTGTAACTCAGCATTAACTCCGCTCAGCAAGAGTTCTTTGCTTCCGGCTTGCACATCTCAAAGGTTGTTATCCCTTACTTAAGATGCCTTAAGAAAATTAAATATCATATTCAGTGCCTTACAGACCAGCTGGCTATCTTCATGAGACTAAATTTGTGTCGCAAAACTTGCTGTAGCAGGAAGCAAAACATTTACATTACTTTATTTGCTGTAATCATTCCAGACACATTATTCCAGACACGTAATTTCCGCAATGTTCTCTAATTAGATTTTACCACATATGTTTCAGAATAAGCTATTCAAGACTATGAGGAAAATTGCAGAGTTGAGTGTGTGCTTGCTGTATATTACAGCATATATCCCTGGGCTCACCCTCCACACTGACAAAGTCACCTGAGGGGAGTGGATGCCTTTAGTGCTCAGTCTCCCCGCAGGAAGAAAGGACTTATTGATTTCCATGTAGAATAGCTTTGCATTGACCCAGTTGCTCATACTCTTGAACAAACTAGCCAGAGATTTTAATAAGATAGATGCTGCCCTCAGAGACAGAACACCCACACACACACACACACACACACACACACACACACACACACACACACACACACACACACAGACACAGGGACAGAAAGAGAGAATGCAGTACAATTTCTGAGTCAAGACCCTTCAGATACAATAACTTGCACAGTGTATTCTGTCAACATTGTCAAACATGAAAAAAATCATTTGTCACATTGACTCCCTTTGGAAGAATCATTCTTCCAGGCCAGCATTATTTCAGTTGGCAATACTCCTGATTTTTTTTTTTTTTTTTTTTAACGAATTACAAAAATGATCTGAAAGAGTCTCATCATTTTTAGGTTCAGGTATCTGGCAATAAGATACTGGCATATATTACAGTAGGCAAATTTTTATCATCTATTGTTACAGGTCATAAAACCTGTATATAATCTAAATGTCCCCATATACCATTTACAGTCCTTAAGGAGATAGAACGGACTGGGCGATTCACAGTTTAGTAACGTGTCTAGACTTTTCACTCTCACTTTCCAGTTTTCCAGTTACTTCCAAAACTGAAAGCCAAGTATTGTTTGCACACAAAATAGTCTCTTGACATTTGACTTGCGGAACGGCAGTGCATTAGGAGATATTATAAGGGTTCCCAGGTTAATAGTGGTTCAGAGTGAAGTTGTGGTTTGAGTTCCGTAAGAAAGAGAAAAGATTTACCCTTTTACAGAAATCCACAGAAAGACAGAAGGCCATTTAGCCAGTTTCTTAACTCTGACCTCTCTCTGTCTGATTGCTTAGGGCTGCGTTGCAGGACACTTGCTGGAAATCACAGGTTAGAGAACGCAATGAATCCTCTCTCTCTCTCTCTCTTTCTCTCCCTCTCTCTGTCTCATTTTCTCTCTGTCTCCGGTTCTCTCAGTGTCCTGTCTCTAACAGTGTACCTTCATTGAAAGCAGGAGTTCTCAATTACCCAACTCTGACATGTGATCTCTTTTCAGAGCACTTAGTGAAGACCAGTATTGAGTTTTGCTATAGAAGGGAAAATACTACTGCGTGCATGTTATGAGACAAGATGAGAATTGATTTATGTAATAAAAGCTTGTGATGGTAGGTTACCACACTTTCATTGATACTATTTAGTGTGTTGCCTTTTTGTCAGAAGGCCACTCCAAACTGCTTTAAATGACTCCGTTTATTGCAATCATGACAAATGATTGTGTGGTATGTGATCATGAACAAAAAGGCAGTCTAGACAGACAAATACAGAACAGACAAATCTATCTCCTACATTAAAACATTAAAAAGTTGTTGGAAATGTGAAAGTTGCTTTATCAACTACCCATGCACTTTACACATAAGTACAGTAGTACATTTTCATGGTACATGTCATGGAGGTCTTATGTTTTTAGGACAGAAGTATTTCTTATGCAGACCTAATCTTATGATGTCGAAATGATAAATGTCTCTGCCCCTCCTCTGTCATCATAAGAGTTTTGATACCTGTAATTACATGGATGATCAAGATGCAGCTGACATTTTATGCCATGAAACAGGTGTGTCTTCCTCTCTGGAGGAGTGTTTTGTTCTCACAGGGAATCATGAAATTACATAACACTGGATGTAAGTAACCTCATCCATTTGAAATGTATTACACTTTGGTCTATGCTGAATGGGCTCCTGTTCAAAAACACTTTCACACGTCTACACTGTAGGTATTATTCTAATGAGTAGGGGTGGAAAGTGACTCTTAAAATGTGAAGATGGGGCATGAAGCTTTGAAGCTAAATTTCTTTTCCAGGAAACATAACTCTGCATCCATTACATGTTGTCATAGTGTCATCTAAATATTTAATTCATTGTCAGTAATATACATAATACTCTTTTGGGCACCGGAGCCATCTAATAGAAGAAACTGAAAAAAGTAATGGATTTTGGAACTTATAGGATAGTTAATCAGAACCGTTTCAAAACATTAATGTTACAATTCACAAATGTATATGCGAAATTACAACTTTATCTGTCTCACTGATGATGATAATATGTGTACTGACAAGAAGGAAACCATTGATAATGCGAGAAGCAGAAAACAAGGTAATGCTGACAAAGAAATATTATGGACAACACAAATGTATTGTAACCTGCTATCTGTATATGTCCATGTCTCTAATCTTTCCTGATGCTAACCTGTCCTCAGATGAGCAAACATACCATGATGTTGCTCAAGACCCTTACACACACACACACACACACACACACACACACACACACACACACACCAACATGCGTGCACACACACACACACACACACACACACACACGCACACCATTATGATGAAGACAGCATTGTGGGCCCCCCTCACCAGAGCATGCCGTGTCTCAGGGCATCCCCATAGCGCAGCTAACCATTAGCAGAATTACACCCGCCCCAACATATGTTATTAAGAAGCAACAGCAGGGGAAAAACATAAGAGCCAAAGCAGAGGACAGAGGCAGGAGGAGAGCGGCATGCCTGCAGGCCCCAGAAGCCTTTAAGTAGTGGTAATAAAACCACCAGCCGCCACCTCCTCCAGAAGGCCCCAGCCAATGGGATGCTAACGAGCAAGTCAGGTTGGCTCCCTCAAACAGCAGCCACCATCACCCTCCACCCTCCACCCAGACCCCCACCCCTTAAGAGAGAGAAAAAAGCGTGACTGCACCCCGTGAAAAAGTGTGAGCATCCTGTGCACAGGTCACCTCCATCAGTCCTGGACATGTGCCCTCCGTAGGACGGACTCAGGGGAATTTTTGCATCACTCGAGAAATCCCCCATCCATCCCTGGGTGCTCTCCATTCGTTTGTCTGTTCTGAACGGCCTTCAAGACTGCTGCTATTCCTCACTACTAGTCCTCTCCCCTTCTCTTCCCGTAGAGGGATTTTTACGTCATGGCTCACCACTCCAGGTAAGGCTGCACTTTATTCCGGTTCATCCGGTGAAATCATTTCATGGAGTGGTAAAGGAAGAAAAGTTTTTAAAGTAGTTTTTGTGGCACTCTCTTACTGGGAAAAGATTATGAAAGGTTGGATGTGTGAAAGTTTTAAATGTTAAGAGCACCACAGTGCTTAAACACTGGAAATATATCAAGTGTCTAACTCTGGAGTCCTAATTATTTTGTCCCGACAGGATGTAAAACTTCAGGGAACAATTCTTCTAATTCTGAGTAATTTCTTAGCTTCAGCTTTTTTCAATTGATCTCCACCACACTTCATAATATTGGTGATAGCTCTATAAAACTTCAGCTTAGCTGTAGAGGACTGAGCTAGACTGGGCTGGTCAACTCAAGTGCATCCCTCCCTTTGCAGCAGACTAAACCCTGAATAAAGAAGATAGACACTGGACAAGGCCTGATTTTTGGGAGGAAGTGAAGCTGTTTTGTTTTTTGTTAGTTTTTTTGCTTTGTTCTTTCAATGCAAACAGCTGTCAGCCAGGTTTAGTGTATTTGGCTGTAAGCAATCAGTGGGAGAGCTGTGAGTGTGAGGGGGCTGAGAAGACAGACAGTCAATCAGGATGCCAGTGAGTGGAACTCCCCCCCTGATGGATAAGTATGGAGGAGAGGAGAAGCCCAAAGCCTGGGCAAATGAACAACCCCCCTTACTGGCATCACTTGCTGGATGATCTTCCAGCAGATGTGTGGCAAGACACAGAGGTAGAGAAAGTGTGAGCAAATGGTGCTGTGTAATTGGTGCACATGCAATTTTGGGAAATTTTTGGGAAGCCTTTTGTAGGATGCAAGCTGTTTTCCATGCATAAGGTTTGTGGCAAACTCAGTAGCATCGCAAGCTAACAAATTCTCGTCAAGCCTTCAGAAATCACCAAACTGTCTAAAGCATCCAAATAATTTAACCACAATACTGATATGACTGTAACAATAACTTTCAACCTTCACTGGCTTTCCTCATAGCAGTCCTGCCTCATCATATTGATTTCTAAATACTCCAGGTAATCATCGGCGCCTGGACAGGAGTTTTCCAACATGGCTTTCATATCACTGTCATTATGGTCTGCATGAGGAGGTAGATTGCTGTGCTGCCTGGTCTACTCATGTGGGTAATGTGTGTGTAGAGTGGCGGTCAGGGCCGCATTATAAAAGATTATAAGAGCTGGCAGATCTCCCAGATTCAGATAACACCACCCCACCATAATCTGTGCCTCTGAGGCTGGGAGGGCTCTAATGGGAGAGAGAGAGAGAGAGAGGGAGAGCAAAAAAAAAGTAAAGTGAATGAGTGAAAGTTTGGGCAACATTGATGGTTGAAAACTGTGAGATGGTAGTTTATATAGTTATACAGCTTATAGTGTAAAAAATAGGAAGGAAGGAAAGAAAGAAAAAAAGAAAGAGAGAAAGGGAGAGAAAGACAGATGTGCTGAGATAAAGGGGAAGAAGGAGAGAGTGTCAGTGATAAAAGGGTGAAGGGCAGTGGCTCTTCTGCCCCAAGTTAGCACATGTCTCTGGTACTAACATCCTTTTGATCTAGTGCAACAGGCCTTGTGTGTGTGTGTGTGTGTGTGTGAAAGAGAAAGATTTTTATAATTGAGAAAGTTCACACACACAGGGAGAAAGACAGAGAGAGAGAGAGAGAGAGAGAGAGAGAGAGAGAGAAGGTAAGAGGGATGCCGACTTCAAAAAAAAAAAAAAAAACACACACATTTCAGGACAATATGTCTCCTTAATGTGTGCTTCTGAAACTTGGTAAATGTGGAAAAACAGGCCACAGTATCTGTTCCTGACTGATAAATGAGGAGAGTGGCAGGTTTATTTTCCCAGCCTGCAAGGGGACTTTAGAGCTGAACTCCAGTTTGGGTAATTAAGACAAATGAGTACACAGGAGCCAGGCCAAAAGAGCTGGCCCCAACCCCAACCCCACCAAGCACTGGACACACACACACACACACACATCTCTCTCTCTCTCTCTCGTTCTCTCTCTATCTCTCTCTCTCTTTCACCCCGCCCCCCCAACACACACACACACTCACACACTTACACACACACACACACGCACACGCACACGCACACGCGCACACACACACACACACACACACACACACACACACACACACACACACACACACACACAGTATGAGACAGGCCCACAGTACTGCCTGATTAGGCTTGTTCCTATAGGCCAGAACTGGGGATCATTGAGCTAACTGCATTCTGGTGATACAGTAGTGTTGGCTGAGACTGACTTGTACACCATCTGCAAACATGCTAACTTCAGAATACTGTGGAGGCCTGACACAACTTTACAATGGCATTAATAGTCATGGCAGCTTCCTGCTTGTTGCTCATCTCTATAATGTAGTAGCATGAACATTTGATCAGCATTTAAATTTGTAGTCCAGTAATTACATAAATCTAAATATAAATTAAATGTATAAGTGTACATCTGCCACGAATAACGCAATTTCAAGACACCTCAGGGGTTGGCTTTCCCCTGCTCAAGTGACACACACCTACACAAACAAGGACACTGATACACTTCCAGGAACTGGCTATCAAATGTCACATCAAACGACATTTCTCTAGAACTGAGACAAAACGAATTCCATGAATTCTGTGCTGCCTGGTTGAATTCCATGAAATCAGTAGCCGATAAGTCTCCCGTCAACTGTGTAGTTTCCTACACCCTCATCCTAAGTGGCTGTATGCAAAATGACAAGTGATGGTTTAAAAAGGTTTTTTTTTTTTTCAGCAGCACAAAAACATGGGATACTTACTCCTTTGAGTACTCGTAGGAGTAGAAAATCGCTATACAAATGCAGTCCATTCATACACTTAAGTATACATACACTTTTTCATTCCACTCTCTCTCTTTCTTAGGATCTTTCTTTTCCTAGTATTGATGCAGGTACATACACACAGAGTAATTCTTAGCAACTCACACGCACACACACACACACATACACACCGCTTTACTGTCACACTATCACACCAACACTGACCAGTCGCCCCTTTTATACCCCCTCCCAAACACACACACACACTTAATCCTAGACATTCTCCTATCTGCATCTTCTTCCCCTGGGACCTTGAACATGAGGAACAGCGGACCGCCACTATGTCCTCTTCACCCCCCAGGCACTAGGCCCAGGTCTGACTGACAGCCAAGCTGTTGGAGTGATGTGATGGAGATGAAAATGGTGCGGGTTGGAAGGGTTTGGGGATGTACAGCCGTCTCTCTGGGTGCCTGGGGGGGGTAGGAGGGCTGCTGTCCTCCTAAGAGGGCCGCATGTAAACAGACGTTACCTCCTGTGCAGAGCAACCCGGCTGAGATGGGCATTAGTCATGCGCCCTGACAGGCAGCCACCATCCCTGACACCTTGCCAGCTGCAAGTCATTGCTGGAAATGAATAAATAACAAGCCGTGAAATGACCCACACATGACACGTGTGTGCACACACACACACACACACACACACACACACACATACATTCACACACACATGCAAACACACAAAATGTATGTGCATATGCAAGAAATACAATGGAAACTCTTACACATGTACATACCTTCTTCATTCACATCTCTGCACCTCATCGCCATGCCAATTCTGCATATGAATGTCTCTCTCCATCCCTCGCTCTCTCTCTCACACTCTTTGTAACTGAAACACAGACACACACACACACACACACACACACAGAGATGATGGAAAAGAGACCAATGTGTAAATTGTAGAGCAGCAGCGTGTTCAGCCCTGAGGATCAGTTCTGTTATGTGCTGTTGATTCATCCTCAGACACTAAGACAGATTTATCCAGAGGTCATACCACCATATCTTCACACACACCATCACACACACACATACACACACACACATACACCCATGCAGGAATTTATTAAGGACCTCACAAACATTTTTTTACATGGACCCTTCCATCACTGACTCATTCACAGCTCGACACAATTGTAAGGCAGGTTTGGCAATTAATAGTAATGAGAACAGTATTATTCATATCTGTGTGAAAATGGAAATTGGGGCTGAATTTTCCCCCCATTTTCTTCTTTGTGTGATGTCCCATCATGTAATTTCTCACTTAATTTACACTTTCCTGCTTCAATGCCAAAGAGGCCTCTCCACAGAAGACAGAAGGATTGATCAATGATGAATGCAGGCACTTAAAAGCCTAAAAAAGTAAAACTTGAAAACTTTAGTGATAGTCAAATTTAGTAAGATTTGGGCCCAAAGCCAGTGCTAGTGTGCACTCCCTTGATGCTGACAAAACCTATTATAATTTGGTGGACTATTTTGTACCATATAAATACCACTTGCTCTTCACTTAGACTGATTACATCTGTAGGCTGATCTGTAGGATGACTCTGAAGTGTCCCTGTTTCCCTGACAGGAAAGACCCATGGCACAGAGTGATGTCGGTGTGTGTGTCCTTGACCATCATCCTGCTGTCCCTGCTCTCTGCCCCTGCCTTTGGACGTAAGTTACCATGATGTCATTCTTCACTCTTTCAAATAGAGCAGTGTCATTAAACAGTGTGTTAGTCCTTGGATTGAGTACATTAGCACCTTGCAGTGACAACAAAACACATCATAAGAAATAAATCTAAATGAATCGCTCAGAATGACCTTCCTCTGTATAAGGTCATTGTTGTTTTCTGAATGCAGTGACGGTGACCAAACAGCTCTGTTCCATAAGCATGCAACATTGCCACACTGGTTTATTTATTTGTAGACATCATTCATATAAATACTGAACTCCAGTGTTGCCAGGCGCTGGTAAACAAACAGCGAACTCCACAGTAAACAAACAAAGGAACAAGGTCTGCTTTGGCCTTGGGGGCACTTTTTTTCACCAAATGTTCTACCCCACTCATAGATACGCTAAGTGTGCATGGGCTAAAAATAGCCTTGGTGCGGCTACAACTATAAGATTATTACAGATAATCTCTGCACCCTGATAATGATGATGATGCGCCTCTTTCATAATCTGCCACACTCAGGTAATAAATCAGCCCACAGGAAGTGGCCAAGCTTACGTGGATGCACTTAAAATTATGCTCTGGGGCATTTTCCCCCAACCGCATATAAAACGTGCCTCGCAGTGTGTGGTCCATGCAAATGGTGGGAAACCTCAAGCAAGCAAGTGTACAGGCAGGCAGAGAGAGAGAGAGAGAGAGAGAGAGAGAGAGAGAGAGAGAGAGAGAGAGAGAGAGAGAGAGAGAGAGAGAGAGGAGAGGAGAGAGAGAGAGAGAGAGAGAGAGAGAGAAAGCATCTCTGCGGGCACCCAAACACATGGCAGTGTGCCAAGGCCCCTCATTTGTGCTGATGAACACACAGTGTGCATATGAAAGTGCTTGCCACAGGGTAAATGCTTAAGAACAGTAGGAATCTATAAGTACGGTATGTGTGTATGCATGTCTGTATATACTGTGTGCAGTAGTAACCTCGAGGGAGAAGAGGAGGAGGAAGAGGAGAGAAGGGTGCGTATTGCTATTTGTCCGCAGTGTACCATAACCCATTTGCACAGCAGCAAAAAAAAAGGTTCCAGATGTGTTTTGTGTTCTCGTTCCACCTTGGAACCAGCTGAGTCAGGATGTGTGGACTATGAAAGAGGGGAACAGTCTCGGGCTTCTATTTTATTATTTCCAGCTTCACGTGTCTATGGATTTTAGCCTCCAGCTCCACATTTTTTTTCTCATCAATTCACAAATAGGCAAAGTTATAGCAAGTACACTGCAGAAATAATATCAATCTTGTTTATGTTGTTATTGTGTAAAAAGGATGTTAGTCCTCTCACACTAAAGCTGTTCTCCACTATTTTTTAATCTGAATAAATTGTGTTTTTGATTTGATTATAGCTGAGCTTCATTTAAGGTTCATTATACAAACTGTTAGTGTAATATTCAATTTGGAGACACAAAAGAGGCACCATTGATTTGCAAATTTCAAATTGTTATATTTAGGAAAAGCTGAGTTTAAGATGTGTCTAACCACTTTTTTAATTTATAAGTTCTTTGAACAGTTCATCGACTTAGTCTGATGGTCACCTTGCTTTTTTAATTTGAAAGCTCACAAAATACTGCAGATTTCAACTGAAAGATAAATCAGCTGAGTATATCTCAGAAACTGTAGACAGTGCAGCAATTCCTTGCTTGCAAAAGCTCCCCTATAACAAAAAAAGAAATACTTAAGAAAATAGAATGAAAGATCACAAATATAATACAATAATCCTCTGTGGAACATAGATGACACCTGTTGAAAAGAAAGATGTGATTGATTGCAATCTGTGTTTATTTTCCTTCTTGGGACTCAGAGCTGATAAATCAGATGTAGATTAAAATCTAGGAGCAAAGAAGCTTACCTGCTCATCAGACCTGCTCAAACCTGACCAGGGGCTCAGGACATGGAAATATTGCTGCTAGGCCTTTCATCCTGCAAGCACGGCAACAGGCAACAATGCTGTCACATTGATCAAAGCCTAGATGTGGTTAGGTTTTTTTTTTGTTTGTTTGTTTTTGTTTTTGTTGTTGTTGTTGTTGTTTTTTCAATGGCTGGGTTATTGTGAGGACATAAAATGACAAGTATTAAAAATGATGCAATATTTTATACATGATGAGTGTGAATGGATGCCATCTGCTTCTGTGATTTTTTGTTCTGTGCAATAAGGGACAGCATCCATAAAATAGTTTGTCAGCAGAAACTAAAATGAAATGCCATGTAATGCCTGATCATTTCACCAAGCTAACAACCTTGGTGAAATGATCAGGCATTAAGTGGCATTTCATTTTAGTCATGAACAGTCAAGCATCACATTGCTTTCACTTATTTGTATGCTTGAAATAGAAAAATAATAGTGCTAAAATATGTTTTTTAAACTATAACTCCACTAAGGTAGTAACCTTCAATCCACAATGAACCACACATCTGCCTGCATACTACTGTGCTGTGTTGCTTTGGCAGGTGCAGTCTGCCAGTGTCAGGGGGGCCTGTTTAGAGGTGTTGACTGTTTGTGTGTGTGTGTTCAATTTGATGTGACATGCTGGGCACAGTGTATTGGGAAGACATGAAAACAAATACAAGTAAAGAAACAAACCTCTCTCTACCTTTCAGAGCTGGACCTGAACAGATTAGATGGGGACACTGTTTGCCCAACCATGAGAAACGGACAAGACGACCTCCCAGGTAAAACAAAATCCGGCAGCAGTCATATCAATACATAAAATTTGATTCTGGTAAATACTTTTCACTTTCCAGTGACTATGGCTAATGTAAAGGCAGAAAAAAGTAATTTGATATATATATTTTTTAATAAAATCTAATGTGGATTGGGAGTTATAATAAAGACTTTTTAATATAATACTGACTTTTTTCTGAGAACCATTTCATCGTTCCCAAACTCAGGCACAAGTTATTATTACCCATTTTTTTTATTGGCTATGAAAAAGCAAGTGCAAAATGCGAGTCATTACATTACATTTACTAAAAAATGAGAGAAAAAACAACTAAGCCATAAATAGTCCCTCTTTAATCTTTGGCTTGATGTCTTCCCGTCTGGGCCTTAATGCCTCAGCTCACTTGCTTGTTTTGATAGAGGAAACAAATGCTGGGGCTGCTTAGCGACTGTGTTTTCTTAGACGCCCTTAGATCTCAGACCAGCCAAATAAAAAACATTCCGCTTTAGCTAAGCTGATTTTTTTTTTGAAGAGCCGTTCTAAATCAGCAAGTTGTTAATTAGTTGCCAGCATTACAATTAAAGCAGAAAAACCTTACCATGGCCTCAAATTACTTGCAAATGTTGCTGCCAGGGAACCGTGTAGCATCTATAAATGCCAAAAGATCGTTCTCACATACTCGATTTCAAATGTGCAATAAAAACCTAAATGTGAAGAAAACCCCTTACCATTATAGCCCTCAACAGTAACTGTTAATTCTACAAAACAAGGGTAAACTTGCAAAAAGGTACCTGCTGGCAAGTAAAGCCACTTGCTGGCAGCGTTCTTTGTTAATGATTTAATGTTTCCTGCGGAAGGTTTCGATCTGATCACACAGTTCCAGCTGGACGTCATCCCCCTGAAGGGCGTCAGGAAAGTGGAGGGCTCCACGGCCCACCAGGTGGCCTACCGGCTCGACAGGGAGGCGAACTTCCAGATTCCGACACGGTAAGCAAAAACAGCCACCCTCACCCCCACCCCATCCCCCCGCCACCACCCCCACGACCAAAAAAAAAAAAAAAATGAGGAACGAAAAACACAAAGGAAAGGTGTAAAATGAGGTAAAAACACACACACATACACACACGGAAACACATCCCATGGCATGTATAGCCGTCCACAACACAGGTGTTCTTATTACAGGCCTGACCCAGGTGTTGCCGCACATGAAATAGCTAGTAATTTGTTGAGAAGAAGAGAAGAGGTGTGGAGGGGAAAAAAAAAAGAAAAACATGCCTGAACATATTTGGTTCTTGCACCAAGACCCCCTGTCTGTATGTCTGACACCTTGCTTTTGGACATGAACAGACAAATTTCATCAGTCTATATTCTTCTTCTTCTACCCAAACACCCCCCCCACACACACACACACACACACTCCCACCCCCAATGGGATACAGAAATTAGAGGAGAGGGAAGCAGACGGTGTCGATACCTCTCCACGAGAGTCGCTGCTGTGCTTGGATTTAGTCTGCAAACATCACAGCAAGCATGACTTTCTCCTGGGCCCTTAAGTGGGCTTTTAGGCAATTAGGCTGTTGTGAAAAGCATTTCGCTGTCAGATGCAGCGGTGTCAAAAATGGCAGTAACCTTGGATGCTTTCAAGCAATTTCTAGCATTTCACTGAGACATGATGATGTCTGTGATAGGGATAGGGATTTTTCAAGAGGGGAGAGTTGTGTGTGTGCGTGTGTGTGTGTGTGTGTGTGTGTGTGTGTGTGTGTTTGTGGTGGGGGGGGCAGTGCTACCTGGTTAATTTTTGATGAATCAATACTCTAGGGGATTGTCAGAACATGTTATGAAACTATTTGTGAAAAAAAGCAAGAGCTCTGGTGTCTATCACTTAGGCATAACTCTAATAAAAACTCTAAAACCTCTTCCTCTCCATAACTACCACATCCCCTGCCATAAAACAGGATACCTGGACATCTAACGTCTGACTCCGTGGCCAGACACAGCTTGAGCATGGCCTTCATTTCATTTACAGGGCCAACAGGCCCCCCCCACCCTTTACTGCTACCCGTCCATCTATTTACAGGCTTCTGGGGTGCCGGCGGCTGCACCCTCTATAAAAGCACCACCCATGGAGTGCAGCACTCATTAAACATGCCCCGGGGTGCAGGAAGGGTGTGGAAGAGACCCCCACCCCATCCCTTCGGACCCCTTTCCAACAGGAATGTTTTTCATTGAAGTCTTGATCAGATCATTTAGGACTAGGTTCAGTGATTTACAGCAAATGCCCCCTGCAAGTGCCCATTTTATGATACAGTCATGAGAGTTAGTTGATGTATGAGCTCTGCAAATTCAAAGGGTAAGATCAGGGGCTTTGGTCATGAGAGAGTTCTCCCAGTCTTGATGTGATCATTTTCATCATCAAGGCCTTAAGGGGGTTCAGAAAAGGAGGCTTGTAATAATGGCCTATGATTTTCTCTTGATTTGTGTCTTAACAGCACAAGTAATTAAACATTTTTTCTATGTATGACCAAAACTGCAAAGCTTAGCTTATGAAACCACTTCACTTGACCTTTGCACAAAAGAGTGTGAGGAATTAAACATACAGGCACTAAAAGCTGTACTGATGCTAACTAGAAAAGCATTCGGAGAGTGCAGACCTCCGCCAAGGCGATACAGGGTAACCGACCCAATTGAAATTCCAGACGGTATTCCGGATCACCACCAAAATTTAATCATCTGTTCCTTGGTCTAATACACACGCTGTCCAAAAATTTCATCCAAATCCATGTAATACTTTTCAAATTATTTTGCTCACAGACAGACAGACAAAACCAGCGAACACATAACCTCCTTGGTGGAGGGAAAATGGCCTATTCTAAATGCTCACAGAAAAAAATATTATTTTGTGTACATGCAGGCAGTCATGAACCTTCCAACACTGAGTATTGATTTTGTTTTCACTTTTTCAACTCCTGTCAGGCTTAACTTCCCTCGTGGCTTCCCTGAAGAGTATTCCTTCATGACTACCTTCCGCATGATCAAGAACACCGTCAACAAAGTGTGGAACCTCTGGCAGATCGTTGACGAGAACGGTGTCAAGCAGGCCGGCCTGCATCTCAATGGCGACCAGCAGGCGCTGGAGTTCTTCCTGACCACACTGGACGGCGACCTCCAGACTGTGACCTTCCCCGGCCTCTCCGTCCTCTTCAACACCAAGTGGCACAAGGTCATGGTGGGCGTGGAGAGAGACCAGGTCACACTGTATGTGGACTGCCAGCCTGTGGACCAGAAGCCTATCAAGGAGAAGGGCTACATCAATACTGAGGGTGACACCCTCATTGGCAGGCTGGATGCTGACTCAAGCACTTCTGTAGTGGTGAGTTGTACTGCAGAAAAAAAAAGTAGGAAGGGAAGTGTGTTGGATATGAAAGAGAGGGAGACTGCGACAGGGGGGGAATAGAGAGACCAGGGGAAGAGACCAGGGGAATAAAGCAGGAAGATAGCAGGAGATAAAATGTATGGCACTGAGGGTAAAGAAACTGACTTATATACTTATTAATATACTTATTACCTTCAGCATACACTCATGCACACATTTAGGAGAAAAACATATGATGAATAATTAGAAGAGGTCCACTGGCCATAATCAACAACAGTGAACTAATTTCTCACATATTAAAGAGGAAATATGAAGTGTATGTGAACAGCATGTAGTGGAACACTGGCAAGTCTGTTAAGTTCTGTTCAATTAGCACTGCTGCAGCCCTTACAGTGGTAGTTGCCATGTGCACCATTTATTTCACTGGCACACAGAGAACATAATTATGTTTATGAAATCTCTCTCTCTCTCTCTCTCTCTCTCTGTGTGTGTGTGTGTGTGTGTGTGTGTGTGTATGTGCCATTTGTCCGCAGTTTGAGCTTCAGTGGATGCTGATTCACTGCGACCCAAAACGGGCACAGAGAGAAAGCTGCACCGAGCTCCCACAAACTGAGGTAACAATGGCTGACTACTGACAGCCATCTCTTTAGATTACTCAACCTCTACAGTCTCAGTAAATGGCTAGCCAGGCTATTTTAATACTTGTAAAGCCTAGCTGTCATTGTGCATGGAGCACTAGCATTAGCCATAGGCCTAGTGGTTCTCTGAGGCACATCAGACTTGACACATGGTTGAGAATAAGCTTTATAGTTCTTTGAATTTTAGCTTAGCTGAAATGAACTTTATATGTAGTTGCAATAGACTAACGAACTGCAACAAATACCCATAGCTAACCTATTGAAATAAGCTTTTAACATTTTCAAAGTTAGACTGTCACTCAGCGTCTCATTGTTTTTCATTTAAATGTCTTGGACCTTTAATTTGGTTAGTCTATGTTTTAAATTTGCATCATAATGACCAGAGGCCAAGTGTAACATGTTAAACCATGTATGCTTGTCAGTCTTTGGTCACTGTGATCACTAATCAAGTGATTTAGCCTCATAAACTCTCTCATGCACGGTTACGCTAAATTGCTGTATCAAGAGTATGTAACAGTATGTTATATTACTTGAGATGTGTGTGCTGTGAATAGTTGTGTTCCTTGTTTGTTTGTGTTTCGCTTCATTAGCTTTAGCTACAATTCACCTTTTCTGCTTTTTGAGCCAGTAGGCTATATTAGCATCCAGGGGCTCTGTCTTAGACAGCATGTGGCCCAACTAGCAACAGTAGCAACATACAACAGTGCTTTCCAGACCTGTGAGACAGACAGTACTACCTTACTTTCAGATGCTGTCATTGCTTATTTGAGCTTGACTGCTAAGAAGCCATGCTTATGCCACTGCTTTCAGTATAGCCTGCGCATGCAGTGTGAGAAGTATTTGGAAGTAAACTGTCTTTCTGTCTGAAATCAGGCCTGGTGCTTTCTCTGACACTCTCTGGTGAGGTGGGGGGTGACATTTTTTTTTCACTAACTCTACATTGATCTTATTTCTCTCTTACTTCTTCTTCAGATGTATGCCAATGCTGAGGTATTTATTGTTTACATTCTTCTTTGTTTTGTGTTTGTGTCCCTTTTTATAAAGCAAATAATCTACTTTATTGCTTTGTTGCTTCATGACCTTGTTGCTCTGTGCTACTCTATACACTGCCATTACCAAATGGTGCTATGAGAGAGAAATACAAAAGAGGAACGAAAGAGGAAGAAAGTATGATAATAAAATAGTGAAATCAGACCTATTTCTTGTGAAACGTATGATAAATGTTAGGTGACATCTTTAAATACTACTGTTATACCATTGTTCTACTGACCTACAGTGGCCTACTGTAGTTTTGTGTGCTGAAATTACAGGCACTCATATTTGTAAAATAAATGATAGTGAGATGCATTTCACCAATAGAAATTAGATCTATATATTCACATTTATTTTGTTCATAATAAAATGTAATTAATACTTAATATAATTAATAATTCTTGGCAATGACAAATATACATTTAATGGTTGGGTAGTGTAGTTCTTTACAAGTTGCCATCTAGTGTCCTCTGTCCATGGAACAGTGTTTGTCTAACTCATTCTAAATAATTAACCTCATCTATGGCTGCACTTACCTTGAGACCAAGCTGGACAAGACAACTGCACATAAAACCACTGGCAAGCCAATAATCCAGGAACTGAATTTCATTGTGTTAGACATTATTCCGTTGAAGAAGTCCCTCAGGGAAGACTCTTTGTTGGTGGGGTTAGGAAGTGAGGAGTTATTTACAGACCTTCTTGGTCCTGTTTCCTAGTGGTTTCAGGGATTAGACAAGCAGTTGTGAGAGACGAAAACAAAATGGAAATAGGGCTCGGTGCATCATTTAGGCACTGGAGTGCAATTACTGTAGCAATTTCCTCTGCCAACGTCATGCTTTGCCAAATCATAGTGAGCGTTAATTAAATTTTAGCAAACAACAATTGAAAGACACTAATTTAATTCCTTGCAAAATGAGGACTGAAATAATACTCTGTGAAATTAGCATCTGGTTAAAGACTGACAGATACTTAATTTCACCCCCTGTGCGTCCTGTCAAAACCACATAGCAAAGCTGAAACACCCAAAAACATAGCAGCAGTGTTCATGTCACTTGTTGGTTAATAGTCTTACAAACATTACTTTGTCAACTCACAGATGGTTACAATTTGTATAATATCCAATTATTCAGTTCATAAATAGTGTTAGCAAAATGCTTTTATTATTGGGTAACCTGCAGCATTAAAGTGTGATCCCCAGTGAGAGACGAAGAAGAAAGTTGGTTTGTTTGTTTAGGCATGAATGGAGATAAGTATGTGTCATGTTTGATTTAAAATGTGTCATGAAATGTCCCAATAATACCACAGGCCATTAGATACCAATACCACAGGCCATTAGAAGGAATAGTTTTAACAACAAAATAGGATGAAATCAAACATTATGTCCACTTCTTACATCTACTACTAAAAAATAGGATGAGGATTTTTTAGAACTAAGCTTAACTAAACAATTTTTTTTGTTGAACTAGAAAACCTGTGCTAGCTGGTCTGATTGTGTTGTCTTCTCTTCAGCCTGATAAGCCCCTGGTCGGCCCACCAGGCCCAGCAGGACCAGAAGGGCCTCGCGGGCCGCAGGGAGAGGCTGGCAGAGATGGCAGAGATGTGAGTCCCTCAAGACCAATGCACTCATCACGGGTTGTGTGTGTGTGGTGTGTGTGTGTGTGTGTGTGTGTGTGACCAATGCACTTACCAATGCACACAGCACTACGCATGTAGTGGAAGGAAAATCTTTCAAAATTCAGACACTTTACTGCTCCTCATGTTTCATAGCACTGTGTAGTTGGAGAAGCCTCAGCTTCAGTGGCTTGTTTAGAGTCGAAACAGACACATATTTTAAGACAGTATGCTGGATGTTATCTGTAAACTGCTAGCACTGATGGGTTGAGCCCTTCTCTGGATCACCGTCATCATTCTATTTCATTGTGCTGTACTGGTATCACTGTGGTCCAGTGCAATGTCTCTTGTCCCATTAGTTAGTTTCTGTTGTGCTTGCTAAAGCAAACTGCCGGAGTTCCACTCCATTGAAACCCATAAAACACTTGAAACCTGTAATTCCAAAAAAATATCCTGTCTGTACCTGGCTCTAAAAAGCATTACTGCAATGACTGGACCAGAGCACTGTGGCTGATTATATAATATGACTATTATAAAACTTCTTCTTTTTCCCAGGGTCTTCCAGGCACTCCTGGTACCCCAGGGGCAACCGTGAGTATAAATGAATATCTGCCAAGGGTCATATTACAGTTAATTTTGAAAGAAACTGATACTTTTACTTTCAGGGCACTGGTTCTCTCTCTCTCTGTCTCTCTCTCTCTCTCTCTGTCTCTTTCTCTCTCTCCCCCCTCTCACTCTCAACCTCCATTTCCATGTCTCTCTGTCTTCCAACCATATTAGTATCGGTGCAGGTAAATGAAGTTGGTTGTATTCACCTTTGTAACAAATAGGCCAGTGTATCCTCAGAGTCCCAGCCTGTCTCATTTGGCCGCTGTGACAGTACTGGAATCATGGGAAATGGCCAGGCCGTAATTGATTTAGTATGGAACAGCTCTGCGGCAATGTAACCTGGCAACAGTGAAGGTGACGGAACTGTTTGCCCCCACTGTGTGTGTGTGTGTGTGTGTGTGTGTGTGTGTGTGTGTGTGTGTGCTTGATGCAGGGAAGCAAAGGAGAACAAGGAGAGATAGGCCTGCCTGGACAAAGAGGTGTTCCTGGTCTTCCTGGATCGCCTGTAAGAACTTTACCATTGCCATGTGATGATGATGATGATGATGATGGACATTTTCTATTTCACCTTTTCTCATTTCATATTTTCAGTCTCAGTTTTTCTTTCCTCTGATAAAAGCAAGCATCTCTTTCTCTTTCGTAGGGTCTAATGGGCCCGATGGGACCAAGAGGAGCGGTGGGTGAGAGAGTAAGTTATAGCGTCTGTCTCTGGACTATATGCTTTTCTATTTCTTCTCCATTCCTTTATTTAGCTCCGTAGCTGAGGCTATAGCACAGAATACATATATTGTTGTCCTCAGTAAAGATGTGGTTTTGCCAGAGGACTGTCCCAGTAATATTTCGTGTGACACTCGAAGTCCCATGAATCTAATCAATCTCATTCTTTTCTTTGTACCCAGGGACTTCAAGGTTTCCCTGGTCCTGCTGGACCTCCTGTAAGTGGACATTTTTTCCTCAGACACCTTGTAATCATGCTATTGATCAATTCTAATACTAATCAATAATCCATTTCACTGTCAGTATTTTGTAGATACAGGTAGATGCACTGCATGCAGCTGTACACCCGTCATATAGATGTGTGACTGTATGTAGCCATTAACTGTGATTATATATAAACTATGAATACCTAGAAATCCATGACAACTGTGGCTGAGATCTGTCCCTGTTTCTGGGACACATTAGAAACTTTTTCTCTCCACCAGTGCTTTGGCTCTGACTGCCAACAATGAGGATGCATTACGTACAGAGTGAATGTTGTTGATTAAATACCACACATCTCACTTTCATTTTCTCTCTCTTGTTCACAGGGACCTGAGAAACCTGGACCTCCTGTAAGACTTTTTCTTATCTCAACCTTTTTTACTATAACAACTATAATCAACATGTAGATGGTCTCAGGACTATGTTATGTATTGTATGTGCTGTATGGACTATACTGCGTATGACTGTACATCATTGTGTAAGACTGTATTCTGCCATAGGGTCCCCCAGGAAAGCCAGGCACTCCAGGAGATGAAGGCAACATCGGACCTGAGGTGCACACTAAATAAAGCCTACCGTTGCTGTACATTTGACCGGAAGATTTTCCATGGCTTTGGTCACAGTGTGATCTCCGTTTCCTCTCTAATCTCACCTATTCATCCCCCCGCAGGGCCCACCTGGTGCCCGTGGACCTCTTGGTCTTCCAGGGCTTCCCGGCCCCCCCGGCCCCCCAGGGCCAGCGGTAAGATCTTATCCTTGCTCTTTATTCATGCATTCACTTTGAAGAGGCAGAGTCTCCCAGCGGCTGCTGTATCTGGGCTCTGTGTCTTTATCACTCCTGTTGCTTGCTTGGCAACAATGCTGAATGCATGTCAAACTCATGAAGTTGTAAAATGCTTTTAATCACCGGGTGTAAAAAGCTTGCTAAATAACTGTGGAAAACTACCTAAGCTTCTCTACCCACTGCATAATTTCTGTTCCATGCTGCCATGGTGGCAGTAGAATTAGGGTAAAACATTAACAGCATGCTCTGACATAATGAGGGAAGTGGAGCAATATGCAATCCTGTGCCACGCCAGGCCTTACTAACCTGAGGCACTCGAGATTTGCCTTCTACATGAACTCCTCACAAGGCTTGTACAACACGCTGTACTCCTTTGCTCCAAATCACTCTTCTGTGATGTGTACAGAACCCGCCATGCATGATTAATACTATCAGATACCCCATAGACATGAGATTTTAATTGGAGGATATTACATGTTTGCATCATCGTTATAATCCCATAGAGTCATCATTATAGTATTTCATGGATGTATCTCATGTATGTCATCCCCTCGGGGCCCCCCTGCTGCATCCAGCTTTCCCCTTTTGCACCTCCGCAGTACATAAGCCCCTCCATGGCATCCTCTCAAACCAAACTGAATAACTAAGTGGCTATGTAGCTACGGAACTAACCAACTCTTCTTTTCTAAATCCAACTAGTGGAGCACAACTATCTGCAGTATTGTTGGGTGGTTAAAATGCAGGGGAGGAAGCTTGTAGCTTACTGGGATATGCAGTTTATCTGGGGTAATTGAGTCTGTGGAGCTGGGGGTGTGTCTGTGGTGGGACATCTTTGGCTGAGATCTGATTCTGGTGTCACTGTCTCTGCTGTCTTTCAGGGCCCAGCTGGGGCAGGCTCCAACGCAGACGGGGAGCCTGTGAGTCCTCTGGTTTTACCCATTTAGTCTTGCCCTCATCTCTCCTCCTCTGCCCCCTCTTTGTTTCTTTCTCTAGTTCTCTTCCTCAGGTGCTCTGAAGCGAAATGGACCATATGTGTGTTTTCTTCAATGAAGCTTATACACATGTGTGGGAATATGTATGCCTAACATGTGTGTGCATTGGTTTGGTTTGTGTGAAAGTATGCCTGCCCATGGGATTTTCTCTGTTTTTCTGTCTCTTTATCAGTCTGTGTGTGTGTTTGTGTGTGTGTGTGTGTATGTGTGTGGGTGTGGGTGTGTGAGTGTATCCTCGGGGATGCGTGTTGATGAGGATGTGTCTGTCTGAATCTGTTAGCAGTGTGAGGCCGCCTGTCCCGCCGGCCCTCAGGGGATGCCAGGCATGCCAGGGATGAAGGTAGGAGCCGCTGCCAAGGACAACCTGGCCACCGCTGCACACATTTCAATATGCACCAGCGCCACCCAACCCACCATTAAAATGAGATTCTCCACGCACACCCGTCTCTGCCAAATGTGCCTTTGTTTTAAGGATGATATTGCTATACCGGCTTAGCGCTAGGTGAAGAATGCACAGCAGTACCCATAGAAAGGAAATTGCACATGATTGTTTCTGGTGAGGTGATCTGCATAGAATAATAAGAAGACTATTGGGTGGATTTTGTGGGTTGTGACAGCTGGTCTAATATTGTTATGTTATTGGTATCATTGTTTATGTCAGTGTTTATGTTAGTGTTGTTGTTTACCAAACCTAATGTAATGAAAAGTGCCATTTACCTCCAGGGACATAAAGGTGTTGCTGGTACCCCCGGTGACCCAGGTGCACCTGGTGAGAAGGTGAGAAAGTTCGGTGTAGATATTAGCTGACATGGTTGACAATGTACTCCTGAGCTGCCATAAAATGTCTCTTTTTTTTTTTTCTAACACAGGGAGATCAAGGACCTCAAGGAGAGGCAGGACCTCCCGGACGCATGGGAGATGATGTCAGTGTTGACTTTACTTTAAAGGGGTTATATGCATGACCAGTGGGATGATTTTTTGAAAATGAATGTTAAGAAAATAATTATCACACCAGATAACGTATATGAAAATTAATACAGTACATGACAACACAAGTAAGAAAAGACTACTGTTTTTCATTGCTCTTGGAGGGAGATGTTTTTGGCTAGTGTCGCTGTCTGACATTGTTGCTGTTGTTGTTTTTCTACACAGTCACTTTATTCTTAATTAGTCACACTAAAGGCTTCATCCTGTTAAAAGGTGTTTCCTGTTCTCAAAAACCAGTCAAGAACTTTTTTTGAACTTTGAACTGGTTTGTCCTGCTTTGTTGTACATCTTTAATAATTTCTTTGTTGTGTGCCTCTAATTGCCTTCACAGGGTCAAAGAGGTCCTATTGGATTTCCCGGCGCTCATGGAGAGAAGGGAGACAGGGTAAGAGGCCCGAACTGTGTCTATATTTACCCTGCTCCCTTTGGGCAAGCCAGAGAGATACACACTCACACTAACACACACACACATACACACACACACATATGCACAAATCAGCATGCATACACCTACATACACATGTACGTGCACCTATATACTCTCTCCCTCTCCCTCTCTACCCCCACTTTCTCTCTCTCACACACACACACAAACGCAGAGTGAGAACAAGAGAGAGAGAGAGAGAGAGAGAAAACAGCCAGTCAAGCAATAGTCCACACAGCTCAATTAGCACACTAATGATTAAATTTGTTTTAAAGCTAGCACACAGTGCTTCATAACAGCGCATGCTATAATGGGACTGTCACACAGGGTAGATGTATGTGTGGTGAAGTGTCCATGTATAACAAAACACCACTGCACCCACACCAGTACGTGCTGCTTTAGAAGACTTATGGGGTAGTAGCATAATGCACTGCAGTGGCATAAAAGGATCAGTATGAATTTGGCCCCTTTTTTTGCATGTGATTTATGTTTCAGCTTTGGGCTTCTCTGCAGCCCGGGTAATCCGCTGGGCTAACTGCACCCCTAAGGGTGGGCTCGGACATGTTCCCAAAACACTCCCATGGTACAGATCCATCTCACTTCGCTCTAAAGACTAAAGTGTGATTCATGGAAAGCCCTAAATGTCAACCCCCCCCCCCAAAAAAAAACAGTGATGCAGTGATGCGGCTGTGTCCTGTTTTTGACTCCATTGTAGGAAATATCACACATCTCCGAGGGAGCGTTATGCAGGCCGAACAGATATTAGAGATGAGATGAGTGTGTGGGTGTGTGTGTGAGTGTATGTGTGTGTGTGTGTGTGAGTGACGTGAGAAGCTGGTGAAGAGAGTGTGGGAGTGTTATTAGCAGATGCTCTGCACTAAGCGTCACAATTTTGGAGGGGTGAACAGGCATTAATATCCGAACATTTGCAATATCCCTCGCTGCTTACTGACATAACTCCTCCATTTCCTCAATCTGCTTAGACAGAGGTTTCAGTTTTGTTTGTATGGGAAATCTGTTGTTACCATCATGCATGCCTGACACAGTTCATCAGCTTGCATAGTTTCAGCAATATCACAATCAATGTACTGCACAACATAGATGTTAAGTAATACAACTTCCCTGGAGAGACGTTAACATTAATGTTATTTTCTACAAACTCCACTCCTCTCCACAGGGTCCTCCAGGTTACAACGGTATCCCAGGGCCCACCGGACCACCCGGGTCTCCCGTAAGTGTTGTTCCTCATTGATCGGATCAAAGCCAGCCAGACGGTCATGTTTGTGTTGGATGAGCATCCAAGCAGCAGTAGGGGGAATGAAAAGATGGCATTATGTATTCATGAGGGTTAATTTTTAAAGAGCTTGGCAGGATAGGATGCATTTATCTGTCTGACGGGGGTTTATTGGAAAGGTAGTGCACAGAAAAAGGTTAATGGCTGAGCTGGAACATCTTGCATGACCTGTTGGGGTAATAAGAGTGTTTTCTGAATGTTCTAGAAGAATGAGTCAATAAGAATGCGTGAAATGGTTTTTTTTTTTCAATCAAGATTTAATATGCAAAACTACAAACAGATAGCTGGGCATTTAAGAGAGGGAAAGAGAATAAACCTAATAGTAGACCATTAAAGCCAACCATTAAAGAGAATTAAACCCAATATAAATGTATTTAAATGATGATCTGTCATAGCCTCTGCTGCAGTGGGCTGGCTCAGGGTTTCAGATTACTAAGAAGCACCTTGAGACAGTATTACTGTTAATAGCGCTAAAGCCCAACTGCATTATAAATGACAATTGGGGTCAAGAACTTCAATTCCCCATTGGCACGCTGACAGGGAAGAGCTCTTATGCATTTCACGCTGGCAAGTGTCACTCTACAATAAAAAAGTAGCAAAAAGTACCTAAAATGCTTTTACACATTAAAATATGAAAAACAGCTTTTCTGATTGGTCAGTGATAGGACATTTAAGATTAGATATTTGGCATTTTCTGATAGATTTTACGCCTTGTACTTTGCCTAAAATATGATGGCACACCAATCTCTTCCAGGGTGTCGAGGGTCTCAGAGGTCGTCAGGGTCATGAGGGACCAAAAGGTGAAGAGGTGAGTCATGAAACACACTGTACTGTACACACATTCAGCGCTGATTATCTTTAAAGGGTCATCCATTTAAACCCTCATATCAGGATCTCTAGGCACGTGTGACTGTGTATGATTTGCATTTGTGCTTTTCAGGGACCTATTGGCCCTCCTGGCCCACAGGGACCAGCTGGCCCAAGAGGAGAAACAGTGCGTAGCAACTTTAAATTTGGATCATACTGACTAGGAATTGAAAAGCATTATGCTCAGACCCACTTATCTGACTTCCTGAGTAACCAACTATTATATTGTCAGTGTCTGTCTCCATGTATGTATGTACAGTATGTTACTGTATGTATGTATGTTTTACTGATGTTTATCAACTTATGTTTGATTGCATACCATGAATGAAAAAATTCTGATTTATTTATTCACAAAGTATTTTTGAGTGTCTCTTTTAGCATATTTTTCCTCAGTGATAGACGCAAGAAGCAGCTAACATGAGGCAGAGAAGCAGTATAAAGCCATTGCATAGAAAACATAAGTATTTTTGATACAGAGTATGATGCTGAGTCCTGTTTTCTGTGTCACCCTTAGGGAGAGCCTGGTGTGGATGGTTTGGATGGACTTCCAGGACTTAATGGAACAAAAGTGAGTCCCCTGTGCTCAGCTAGTTCTCTGGTTCATAGAGTCTTGCTACTGGCCATGTTCTCATGTTGATAAAGTGTTGTCATCTAGATAGATAGGTGCATTAAGTGTACTGTGTGAAATACAGTTGTTAATATTCTATCAGCCTCTAGGTGATGGCTCTTAGAATCTGAAAGAGTAAATTTAATGATCGTTGCACTGAAATGTACCGCATAGTTTAATTGAAGAGGATGTGGTCGGCCTGTGGTAGCTGAATACAGTAATAACTCATGAATCATTTGCAAAATGTCTAAGCTAATGCCTTTGTGTGCCTCTGCTCTGACAGGGAGAGGCTGGTACACCAGGACCAGCTGGCATGAGGGGCATTGTGGGAATTCCTGTAAGTGCCACACACCTGTGTATGACAGCAGAACTTCCTGCAGTATTTTCCAAAGCCGTACAATATAAAAAGGGAGTAGTGGAAAATAAGTCTCAACAGGTTGAACTCAAGTTGGCCCAGATGTCCTCATACTAACCAGTGCACAATACATAAGCAAACTTTTTTTAAAAGGCTACTTGCCGAAATGAGAACAATTACTTGCACAAATATTCATAGGTGCTCTCATGATTCATATGTGTCCTGCTGTGTGAGGATAAGAGTAGACTGGTTATCAGTAGAATGAAAAACAGTGGGATATTAACACAAAAGCAATTTTCTGCGGGCCGTTGATGAAAAAGGAAACATTAAAATGAAAATGAATTGTTCTCCATCGTCGTGATGAATACCCTGGTGAGATGAAATCATTCCAGCACAGCATACAAAAAAGAATGTGAATACCTCTGTTATTCTGACATTGTCCCAAAACAGGTGCTGGATAGTGACCTATCTTGACCTCAGGTTAGTTCTAACAGTAATAGAAATCTTGCAAACTGTATTTAAGGTTTTGTGAAACAATGTAAGTTAAGTTAGGTCCTTATTATAAGGGAGGTCATAAACTTGAATACTTCAAAAGAATCCAAAAGGACAAACGCATGAATGCCCTTTGCCATTAGCTAACTGCAGCTCAGCTTCATAAAAGATTTAGCAAAGGTAATGCAAAGACCTTATTCAGAAGCCATCCAAAATCGAGGAAGACCACGAGTCATTGTTTTAACTTGATACCAATCTGCTGGAGATAATCAGCCACCTAGAAAACACAACATTAAGAAAAGGTTTTTCTTATCTAAATGTGCTTCTAAGTGAATCCACCTCCTCGAAAGACCTTCCTTTTTTTATTGTTTCTCTCTCTATATATCTCTTTGAGAGAGCAAAGAAACAGGGAGGAGAGCAGACAGATTAATTGCCCACACAGCAAAGTGTCATTATTCTGTTGCAAACCCACCCTGATGACAACAAGTGAAAATTCTGAAGCAAAGTAGTAGGTAGTAGGTATATTTATGCACTTCTCCCATGGGTGTGAAGATGTAATCTAAACCTAGATCTGGCTCTGATTTGGCAAAATCTTGCCAAAATCTCTTCCAAAATGTGTGGGTATTGTTTGTGTGTGTGAGATTGGATATCATCTACTCGTGATTGCACCCGCTCTTAGGTATTGACAAAGCTGTTTATGCTGTTACAAATTCAGGTTAAGTGCCCTTCAGAATAGATCAATGTCATTGGAATGTGCCTCAGACTCTGGAACAATGTGAATCTGTATTCACTGCCAGCTCTCTCCTCCTGCAACAGACAACCAACCCCCCTGAGTAAATACCGGTGTAATTCTCATCTGTGAGTGATATCAAGTAGTCATCTTTATTGTCCTTGCATTTAGACTTGCAGATATGTAGAAGTGATTACCACAAACAGAGGGCTTTCATGAGGTTACCATGAGGGTACTTTCCACTGGTGTGGGATCTTTCACCTAAGCTGTTTTAGTGAGTGTCTGTTCTGTTCTTACTCAGGGGTAAGGACTGACACACTGACTGCTGTGTGTGTGTGTGTGTGCTTTACAGGGGTTGCCTGGGAAACAGGGACTTAAAGGACCATCTGGTGACAAGGTAATCATGTTTTTTTAAGAAATCAATTAATTAAAAGTGTTTTCACTATTCAGTATTTGCCACCTACAATCCTGCAAAGACTGAGCCATTCCATTTAGGAGTAGTACCATGGTTTAAAATGGGATCTGCCAAAGTAGATGGTAGACACTGGATTTGCTAAATGTATGGCAATATGATATTATTAATCGTACATGTTGTACATATATCTGCACCTGCTTGTCCAGATATACGTACAGTAGCTTATAAGCAGCTAAAGTAAAGTGGCAACATCTACTGGCAAAGACTGCATAAGGATCCTCCTAATATATTGATTTGGGATGGTGATACAATTTGACTTTATATGGGCTCTACAGTAATTAGCATTTAGCCTTTATCTAGCCCACCAGCTAGGCTATCTACACCTACATAAGAGGGGCCTGACTGATAACTACTGCAAAGAACAATACACCCATGACCATAAACAAAAACAGAACTGTGCTGTGCTGTGAAAAATAATTTGGGGGGGAATGTTCCAGGGTGACACAGGAGCTGATGGAGCAGTTGGACCTATTGGGCTACCAGGCAAAACAGTGAGTACTTCCCTGTGTCTTCTGTAACCTCCATCCTCCTCTTCCTCTCCACCTTCCTCTCCACCTGTTTCTCTATCTATCTTCCTCTCCATCTCTCTCTCTTGCCCTGCGTCTCCCTATATTAATTCCCACTGGGGTGACGCTGTGCTGTAGTGCTTGTTGTGATCAGACACTTTGATATATGGACCCTGTTTTGGCACCAGCTTAGAATTCTCAACTACTGCAGAGCCACAGCACCAATCCATTAATGGGCACATGTGGTGCTGAGTAAAATCTCTCTATCTCTCTCTATCTATCTTTCTCTCTCTATCTCTCTGTCTCTCTCTATCTCTCTCACTTTGCTCTCTCTCTCTCACTCTCTCTCTCTCTGTCCCTCTCTCTCTCTGCCATTTAGGGTGAACCAGGAGCAGCAGGCAAAGACGGCATACCAGGAGCCAAGGGAGCCACTGTATGTAGGCCTTAGTCACTTAAAACACCACACCCACAATAATCACTTATTCTGTCTGGTCTCTGTCTGTCTGACTGTCTGAGTGACTGTCTGTTTGTCTGTCTGTCTGTTTGTCTGGGGGTACTAGAGCACGTCTGCATGCATAAGCAGGGAGGGAGAAAAGAACAAAACATTATGCATGAGGTTATTCAGTCACTTCTGCCACAGTCTAAAGCATTTGGTAGTCAGGATTCTCAATGTATCTCATACCTATGGATGAATCCCAAATAAGTTATGTTCAAGTTATGGAATATATTAGGTTTGAGACATTGTCTACCTTTTTCCTCTATAATAATTGTGCACCTCCATGACATTGTGGCAGTTTTATAGCATTCTGTTCTATAAGAAAAAGTTACTCCAGCATTTATATACGTACATTATGAATGAGTTTCATTTATAAACATGCATAAAATACTACTATACTGCTACTACTATACTACTATACTACTACTACTACTACAACTACTACTACTACTAGTACTACTGCTACTACTACTACTACTATACTACTACTACTACTACTACTAATAATAATAATAATAATAATAACAACAATAATAATAATAATAAGTGTTTTTATCCATTCTACAGGGTGAGACGGGAAAACAGGGTCCTGTGGGAGTGACAGGACTTCCTGGCATCCAGGTGAGTTGAGGCCTGTTTTTTCTAGACGAGCTGGCATAGTCAGGCGGCGAGGTATTGGCTTAGTCCAGCCAGAGTTTGATTGGCATGCAAAGTCACTGCCTTGGCAACAAGAGATGAATAGAAATAATTTAGTCATTCATGATTGCTTGGCTGAGCCATGGTGTGGGAGTGTGTTTGTGTGTGTGTGTGTGTGTGTTAGTGTGTCTGTGTGTGTGTGAGAGAGTGAGAGAGAGAGAGAGATAGTGATAGCATTTATGTGTGTGTAACCATTTTTGCCTGAGTGTGAGTGTGTGTGTGTGTGTGTGTGTGTGTGGTTGGCTCCTCACATTCTCTCCCTTTCTTCCTAATCTCCAGGGAGAGAAGGGCGACCGAGGTCCAATGGGCCCAATTGGAATCAAAGGCCACACTGGACTAAAAGGAGATCAGGTGAGTCTCTGACAGATTTAATGCCTCCATGCCTCAGAAGGTCACTGACTAGTTTCAGATGAACTGTAACAGATTGCTGAATCTCTGAATCACGTTTTTGTGTCTTGTTTCAGGGTCCTATCGGTCCAGTTGGTCCAAAAGGAAGTGAGGTAAGTTACGTACAGGCAAATAGTCAGTAATAGTCACTCAGGCATAGAAACTCATGTTGGGTCATTCACCCAACACAGTGGCCACAGTGATCGTTTCCTGTGAACCTTATGACAAAGAAACATTAAAGTGTTACGTTATTAATGCTTGATACTGTATTGTATTTATGGTATTTACCTTCATTTAGCTTTGTCTTGCTGGTCATGGGTATGTTTCTCAAAACAATAGTTGCCAGTCAGAAACTTAGTTGCCAGTCAGCAACTTAGTTGGTTGCCAATGGGGAATTAAATTGCAACCAGCAAAGTTGCTAACTTAGTTAGTGACTATGTTAGCAACTATGGTTTTGGGAAACACATCCCAGAATGATGTGTTTGATTGCATCTTTGTGATGCAATAATGGCTTGTCTTCCTGTCGGTCTCCTCACATGTTCTCTCTCCTGCAGGGTGATCCAGGACTAACTGGAGACCCAGGTGTCAAGGGTGACCAGGTACATAACAGCTTCATTAAAATCTCTGTCCGCTGATATAATCAATATGGCGATGTGTAATGTGGCAGTTGATTGATTAGAAAAGTGAAAAATGTGCCTATAATTGATTTGGTTTTGCCTCTACACAGGGTCCTCCTGGCATTCAAGGACTTAAGGGAGAGGTAGTACAAGTTTTAGTCTATTTTGGGTCCATTGTGTGTAAATATGCTAATAGTTTATGATGTGAGTGAAGTTCTAGATTCCTCCACCTATTACATGTTTGACTTTGTTAGTAGTCCTGGATACAGCAAAAGATATTAATTATTGATGGTGGTATTTTGTTAGTTTTTGTTCAACATAGCCTACCTACATCGTAAGTCAGCTACCTGTCTGATTATGCAGACACAGTGCATGTGGTGGTATTCTCACCGTGGAGTCCAGGATATATTTAAATCCTACCACCTAGTCCTCACATTGTCACTCCCCATAGTTACACCTCCACTGGCTATCACACAGTTAGGTCATCAGGCCATATTCATCGATCCCACTCATGGCTCTGCGCTCCATCAGGCTACAAATCAGTCACGATGGTAACTGTCTATTCGGGGCATTTTTGACAGGCAAATCTCATGTGCCAAACGAAGGAAAAAGCTATGTAAATAAGACCATGCATATTCAGGCCCCCTTGACTTGGCACTTGTCATTGGGACTAGCCTAGGCTCCAGGCCACTGGCCAGGTCGTAATTGCAATCAGGTAGCTACAAAAGAGGCAGTTAACCATACCTGCCGACTGTTTTGCATAGGCAGTGGGCATCACAGGGAGGAAGTGTCCACTATTCAGGCGATGTCTCACAGAAGTTTGAAGAGACAAAAAAATCTGTCTCCTAGCTTTTATGTTAGAAATGTGTCAAAATGTTCACTCTGTCCCTGTATTTTAAACATCCACTCATTCATTACATATTGCACTTTACAGTGAATTAGCACCAAGTAGTTATTGTTTTTATGCACTATTGTAGTGGCTGAGCACATTCCAAACACAGGATGCTATTTTATATTATATTGCAGGTGTGACTTTATCACTAGTTGAATGTCAGAGGTATACCTGTATGATTTCTCCTCTGTTCTTCCTCCTCAGCGTGGAGAGAAGGGACAGCAAGGTGATGTGGGACTTGATGGACGTCCAGGACAGCCTGGCCACGAGGGACTCACTGGCCCACAGGGTGCCCGCGGACTGGAGGGGGAGCCTGGTATTCCGGGACCACCAGGGCCTCGGGGTCTGCCTGTAAGTCATTTCCCTTCTAAAAACAAACAATACATCCTTACATGCCAGGAAAACAAAAAAGGACAACTGCACAGTCTTTAGGACCCAATGTATGGAAATACGCAGTGGTAGATCTGTCCTGAGTGTCACTGCAGTGATTGGGTGTCCTCTGCATGGAAATGGTTTAATGAAGCTGATAAGCACTAATTGATGCTCATAGCTGTCAGTAGCCTTATTTGTGTAACCTATGTTGCTTCATTGGCCTTAAAGTAATTGAATGCTGTGCTCATTCTCCACAGGGCCCTAAACTTGCTGATGAGAAAATTAAAGCAATTTGTGCTGCTGTGGTCGAAGGTGAGAAAGAGTTTTTTTTCAGTGCCTCAAGAATTTAGATGTTCTGACAAACACAAATGCTTTGCAGAAGTCATACAGTAACCCATGACATGAAATGTATATTCTCAATCGGAATACAGAAGCTGAGTAGAAGAATCTTCTATCCTGTACATTTTGGACATAGTTAGTTCAGTTGACAAGTTGAAATTGTACAACAACAAAAGATTTTCTAAAAATCACATATTTACACTCAGTTGCAAGTGTCTCATTTCCTTGTACCCAGAACACCTTGAGGCATATAAGAAGGAGCTAGCCAAGAAGCCCTTGCCCATCGGAGCTCCAGGATCCCCTGGCCCTGTGGGGCTACCTGGTCCCCCCGGACCCCCTGGTGCTAATGGAGAGGTCGGCCCCAGAGGACTTATGGGTCCTAAAGGGCCCCCAGGCTTCTATGGCTTACCTGGTAAACCAGGTGTCAAGGGTAATGACTTTCTTTTTTACTGACCCAGAAAAAAGCTAAATTTTAAATGAGGTCTCACCTGTAAAGGCCCCTTAGGCAAAATAATGAGTCGTAAGAATAGATTGTAAAGAAAAAAGTGTTTTTTGAGATCTGAAGTTGAATTTAAATTGGACTTGGGATAAGATACATGGAGGGCTATTTCTTGGATGTAAAACAGATCAACATAAGATCTTGAAACACTTCTCAGTTTTTACCCTCAGTCAGCGGGTGAGAGGATGGTAGTAATGTTTTTAGGCATCTGGTCTGGAGTACATACAAGTTTTGAGTTTAATAATTTTAGCTCCTATCATTGTTCCCCCTCAGCAAGGCACTAATCCTGAGTCTATCTAGTACCTCTGAATAAGAGTGTCAGCAATGTGCCAGATAGTGTCATGTAAAAAGAGGCTGTGTGATGACTGGGTTTGTACTCAATTGTACTGTGTTTCTGCAGGTGATACTGGTGAGAAAGGAGATAAGGGAGAGGATGGTGTGGGGATCAAGGGAAGCCCAGGAGAGCCAGGACCTCAAGGTAAAACTTGTCCTCATTTTTCCTCCTCCCCACCTCTTATATGACTATATTTTTCTTTTCTGTTTTCATCATATCTATCTTTTTTCATCTTTGTTTTTCATCTCTTCTTTTCCTTTGTCTTCCCTTCTTTTTTAATCCCATGTCTTTTCCTCCAGCCTCCTCTTCTCTTGCTCCTTTCACTGAGTGTGTTAAATTGAATGGCAACCCAATTCTTCTAAGTGGAATGAATAACCCATTTGGAAACAGAAATATATTTGGGTTCTGCCGAGACCAGGCTGTATGGTGATCTATCTTAGCAGTTAAAAAAAGATAAAGTAGTCTAAAACTGGGTTAGTCACTCAGGCGATGATTGAAGTCTGACTTCTACTTCATTGTCATTACTGGAATGTGTGTGTGTGTGTGTGCCTTGTTTATGTCCTTGTTTGCAAATGTCTTTGTGTTTGTTCCAGTGTTCATGTCCTTGTGTTTGTGTGTGTGTGTGTGTGTAAGAGAGAGAGAGAGAAAGAGAGAGAGAGAGCTTTAGTGTTAATGTCCTTGAGGAGTCAATACTGTATGTGTGCATATTCTCTGTGACAGGTCAGCCTGGCATCCCAGGTGTCGGTAAAGATGGCAAAGATGGTGCCCGAGGCGAATCTGGTTCTCCCGGCCTCCCAGGCCCCCCAGGCACCCGTGGCCCCACTGGCCCCCCTGGCCTCTGCGACCCCTCCACCTGTGTGGGGAGACCGCAGCCCCTCTACCTAATGAGCAGCAAGAAGCCTTACAACATCAAGGGCCACTGAATGACACATTCCCATCTCGGATAAGCTTTGTCTCCATCGTCATCCTCAGTGTCCTCACAGGCAGAAGCACGAGGAAGATTGGGGTAACCCGTCCACAAGGAGAAGCTCAAGATGTCTCCACATGGCACCAGACACAGTGAACATTACACCAGCCAGACAAACTGTAGCTTTTACACATGCTGTATGTGTGAACGTGCTTCATTTTCTTGAAACGTTTTCAGTGCATGTAAAGGATATTGTGTTATGTATATACTGTAGAAAAAAAATACCAGTCAACATTGAATGAACAGTTAACAGCATTGCAGTTGTATCTGAATGGAAATCAAACCTTAGACATGAAACTGAGTGAAAGACATTAATTATTCATTACTCAAGCTAGTGAATCATGGCCACCTGTGAATAATACAATCACAACATTCTATTAACATAGATCAAATAAATCATCAGGCCACTCAGGTTGGAGCATCTCTGCAAGTACCATCAATGGTATTCTTACACCTGGTACTTAAGGCTGAAATTCTCCCAGATGCTTAAGTCCAAAGCTGCAGATAAGCACTTTTTTGGACTTAAGAACCTGGGAGAATTTCCCCCTAAATGAATAGCTGGTACGTCTTGTAGAAAGCATAATGATCTAGCAAACACAGAACACACAGAACGTTTGGCTATGGTTTCTATGTTTATATGGAAAAAACAACCATAAAGCTCATGACACAAAATTCGTTCAACTAAAGAATCCATTCTTTTTTCTAGGTTTTCTGTTCCTAAAAATGGAAAATAAACTTTCTAAATTTGTGTGGGATTTTGTCTTGCTTGGTTTGCTTATGCAATACAATAATCAGATATTTTAAAATGTTTGGTTCAACTTTCCTATGCATGCATTTTAGCCACTCCAGCTATGCTAGTTGGGTGTGGTATTCAGAGTGACTGAAACTGACATCAACTTTTTTTCTGGAGATTCTAGCTAACTGGTTCTTGATCCAGCATGACAAGATTCATTGCATGGTTACACTACAGTGAACCAAACTTAGCAAATTTGCAAACTTGGAATTGCAGTGGAAAATTGCATTATAACCAACAAAGAGCACTGATGGTTTTGGTAAATGTGAACACTGATAGAGTTAGGGGTTGTAGTGACAGGATGGGTGGTGGTAGCGTAGTGGTTAAGTAACCTGGCTAGTGTGCAAGTAGCCTGAAAAGCTGTGGGATCAAAACCCAGCTGTCACCATTGTTCCCCTGAGCAAAACACTTAACCTTAAGTTGCTAGGGGTAGACTGGCCTTGAATAATTGATTGGATAAAAGTGACAGCTAAATGTAAATGTGATAGTTCTCCATCTGATGACCAGTCAATGTCCAGATAAGGGCATCAGACCCTCAACATGCCCAAGTTTATTTGCTGTCCAAACACAGTCTGACCTTTTCCTGCTAGCCAGCTGAGAGGCCTGTGCTTTCATCCTCCTAGGGGAAAATTCTGTTGTTTAAAATTGCATCAGGAATCTTTTAATACTGCAACCTTTTTAAAGTCTACTCTGCTGTGGGTGCATGCTGAAACATCTCCTCTAAGTCCAAGCTCTACTGAGCCAGTTTGTTAAAGTGAAATAATATTATAACTGAGTAGAATATGCCTAAAAATTACACATTTGAGTTTTTCTGAGGTAAAAACACATTTTCAATTCACAGCAGGCCGACTACAAAAGAGGACAAAAAGTCACAGAACAATTATTGGATTGCTGGCAAGGTTATTAATGTGAAAATATATGAGAAAAATATTGAGAGAATACACACGTGAGGGAGCGAACAGAGATGTTTGAGAAAATTAGGAAAAATACACGTAACACTGAGCAAGAATATTCACAAATGAAAAGGCCTCTTCTATAAACATGGACCTGATCCAGCCTTTATTCAAACATACATAGCCTTCCATGAATAATTACACATATACCAGCCACTATTTATTATGTTATTTTAGCACCATTCAATCAGTAAAAACAGGTAGAAGATACCATGCATTGTGTATGCCTTTTCTCTGGATTGCTACATTACAGTCTTTTTACAATAATTTAAACACAAATAATGATGTAAATATTTCATAAATTGGGGTAAGACAATCTAAATCCACATCCAAATGCCAACTAAGGGGGGGGATCATGACAACATTGTGTAAAACAGGTTGAAAACAAATGCCTATCTTCCTCAGAAGTAAAAACAAAAGGCACTGAAATGTACATGTCCTTGCAAAGGCACTATGCACTGCTTGTCCTATTTGTAGTTAGTAAATTGTATAAAAACACAACAGCAAGCAAGGCATTGTTGTAAGTGTTGTAAAAAGATTTTCAAGACAGTAGGTTGTAAGAAAACGCACACTTCCCAATTGCAATCCCCATAATTAATGCAGCCCTGACAGACTAGCAAACATTTTCTTTGTACAGCAACTTCACAATTGTATTAGGTCTACACTGAACAAAGCAATGATTGTATGCCTTTCACGAATCAATAGCTAAACTCCAATATATGCCATATTGGCACAGTGAAAACAGTATGTAGCGCAAACAAGTAATTGTACTATTAACATCAAATGATTTATAGAGCTTAGGTGTTATGTTAATTAGGATTAGAAAATTGCCCCATTAGATCTGAATGATTATTTAAATGTCTGAATTAATATACAAACAGAAACATTGCAAATTGTTCTGTTGAAAGCTGTTTGTTGCTGTCTCTTGGAAGAGAACATAAATATTGGTTATTCAAGTCATGCTGAAACACCACTTCCATTCTGTGAAACATAATACTCCCAGTGCTGATGGGCCCTTGTCTAAACTACAAGGTGCAGCTAAAAACACTGCACCCCATCTAATATACCCTCAGTGACAATGAACATACTTGCTATGACAATGAAAAAACACTACTCCTATTACTACTGTGAAACATGTGTTGTCCACACCAACTAAAATAGATGCCTGGAATTTAAAAAAGCACAGTCATTGGTAATGCACAGAGCTAGATAGCCACTGCTTTTTAACCACAAAGCTGATGCAGCGATTTGACAAACAGGCCCTGTAGAGGAAAACCTATCCAAATCCCAACTGTAAGATCTACTGCTGCAGATTCGGATGGTTTTGAAATAGCCTTGCTGTTGTTAGGCAACTTTTAATTGGCTCACTAGGGGTTGGGGGGTGGGGGTACAATTCTGCGTCTCAAACAGGCACACTTAGCAGAGCACATGATGGAAGTGCACCACACAGCACTCTCATTAATCTGTGATCTGTGACACAGAGGAGAGGCAGTTTAGGAAAACAATGTCTTCATTTCTGAGAAAAAAAGCTCCAGGGAGATTGCCCCCTTACAGCCCCACCTAAAAAAAAAAGTTCATTCTCACGGGGAAGAAATTGCAAACCTCTCCAAAACTGATGGGAGACTGAGACTCTAGGGGAAATGAGGCTTGAAATGAACAGCAAACTTTGGGAAGAAGAAGCTTCTGTGGGGGGGTAAGGGGTTTGGGGGGGCGGGGCGGTTTGAGAGGAGTGACATGATTACTTTTTTGTGCCACTGTACTTTTTAATTTCTCCAGCAAACATCCTTCAGTCATCACACATTGAGCTATTGACTCACCCTCACTGCACTGATTATCTGTCTTCCTTCTGCGTTCAAATACTCGTTTCATTTGTATCTGCACTCAGTCGTTTATGTATGACACAAGATCTCACCCCTAATGTGTCTTCATGCCATGGCGGGAGATGCCATGAATGAAGAAATATTTAGCGTCACAATCCTAATAGGGCTGTAAGTGTTTGAGATAAAGTATTGATTTTCCACATTTATCAAGCAGATAGAAGATTGATACTTGTTAGAAGATACCAGAGATGAGGGAGCCTGGAGACAGCAACCTACAAGAGGCAAGCAGGGAGGGGGCCAAAGGGAGAGAACGCTTGGGAGGAGTTCTTCAGCACCAGCACATGGCTAGATCACTAATGATCTCGCTAGTGGCTGGCGGTCAATAAGCGACACAGCATTTCTCCTACTGTTTTCCCAGCAGACTGCCCACCCATCAATAAGAAAAATCTAGTAGATAGGTCCCCAGACTAGATAATTACCAGCTGACTCCAAAAAAGAAAAACATACACAAACACACACACACACACACAAAGACACACACATAGCCCGGCTGCTTCCTAACAAAGGATCAATTTTTTGCGAGCTCTGATTGATGACCTGTGCTGCAGCCATTCCAGGGAGAAAGCGAGGCAGACTGAGAGGTGTGTAAAATATGAGATGGATGCTGCTGCTGGTAAGCTATGGTCAAATGGCCATGATGGAGAAGGTTACACTTTAACCACACTTTGGCTGTTACCAAAATGGCATACTACCTCCACACTACATACTACTTGTATACTGATCTTCATTGAAGATCAGTGTACCAGCAGTGTGTAGCATGGCATTTCAGAACAACCCTGGTGGTATGTAAAAAAAGACTTTAAATTAACCCTGATTAGGTGAGACGAATCGATCCCTGATTGAAGAAAAAAATGATGATGATAGAGCCTCTCTTACATGCCTGAAAAGTCACCCACTCAATCAAACACAAAACCAAACACATAAACGATACACAAAAAAGACAACAAACAAATAACAAACACAGATATTCTGAACGGCTGCACACATCCCTCCAAACCTCCGAAGCTGAGGTTAATGTTACATATCTCAATAGGAAAAGTTCTTGGTTCACTGCAACACTGAGTTCATTGGTAGGCTGCTCTCCTAGGATGGAGGAGGGGAGGCTAAGATGCCTGTCCCTTAAGTCCCTTTGACATTTTTGGGTCTCGACGCCAGGCTGGCATAGAAGGCACACTGTGAGGGATCGCACTGGCCTGGCGGGCCGGGGGGACCTGGCTGGCCGTGAGGTCCGGGGTTGCCAGGTTCTCCCTGGGATCCGGCCGCTCCTGGAAGCCCGTCTTTGCCGTAACCAGGTGTACCAGGAGGACCTGTGTGTAGCATCCAGATTAGGCCCAGTCTTAGAAAACAGTCATTTATAATTCATGGTAGCATTCACACAGCTCTCAAGGTGCAGGGTCAAAGAGGGTGAAAGGAAATATAAAACTACTACATGCAGCATGCATACAACACTGTGCTATGCTAACACAATTTCTTTACTACTGAAAATGCTTTCTCGTGTTAACATATTCTGGAACGCTGTCAGACTGTATTGGTTTTCTAGCACTGTTTACTGAGACACTAAGCATTATTCAGAGTTCCAGAGAGCATCACAAGCTGCCTTAAGTGTGTAGCTTTACCAGTAAAACGACTCGCTGTCTGTGTGCATCAGGGCAATCTAAACGCAGTGTAATTCATACCTATGGGACCAGAAGGGCCTTGTTCGCCTCTTTGACCAATGCCATCCTCTCCTCTGTCACCCTTTGCTCCTCGTTCACCTGAGAGGAGTCACCACATGGAAACAAAACATATTATGAAGAAACATACAAATACCACAACAACAGGGCAAACACTCTCCCATTTTAAAGTGTAGGTAGGCATTATAGGCACCATTGTGTGTCACCAATTCCTCAAAGAATATTGCAAATACCCTGTGGACTATGTAATGTTGGGTCATGTTTTTCACTGTTAGTTTCACATGTGTTTGAAAGTGTAAATGCATTGTGCAGTGATCATGATTTTTCTGATGCACAAGACAATGTAGTAAAGAATACGCTCATAATAGGCAATACAGTATTTTATAGCATCAATTTACACAAATTCATGCACATGTAAAAAATGCACCTTAGTTCTGCCAAATGCTAACCTGATCTAACTCATACCTTTATGGTACATCAGTACACAGCTCCTCTTTAGGCTTCCATAGGTCCCTACAAACTTCCACATCACCCATTTGTTGTTTTGAAGTGCTGTACCTTTAGGGCCCATGGGTCCTCGTGGTCCATCACCTCCCTGCTGGCCAGGCATGCCAGGCTCTCCAGGGGCCCCGGGTCGGCCAGGGCTGCCATCTTTGCCTGGAGGTCCTGGAGGTCCGGGTCGGCCGGCTGAGCTCTTCACATGGGTGGGCTGCATCTGTGCCATTAGGTACGCCATCTTGACTGTAGGAAAGAATCAGAGTGACACTTGAAAAACTTGAACAACATTTACATACAATTAAAATAGTTTGCAGTGGGCCCAAAACATATACAGAATAATGGGGGATTGCACTAGTTAGGACACTAGTGAGACTGCACTAGTTAGGACACTAGTGAAACTGCACTAGTTAGGATAGGCATAATGACTGAAAGCACAAATACAACTAACAAAATAGAATATGTAGTTGGCTGTACAGACAATAAGGGCTCATTATAACACCTCTATGAATGCAGTGTCTGGACAAGAGCAACCTTACCCTCCAGCTGTTTGGCAAGCTCTTCCTGGATGAGCCTCCTCATCGTCTCAAGTGATGGCGACTCGCCCTGTGGCGAATGAAGAGTAGGTAATATAGTTAGTGATACCATATTACTAGGTAATGTAGTTAGTGATACCAAGAACCGTTTTAATTCTACTGCATTTTATTACATTTTGAAACATCATAACTCACCCGGGCTCCAGGGAGGCCAGGGTGTCCTGGGGATCCAGGAGGACCAGCAGCTCCAGGCTCTCCTGGAGAACCTGACATTCCCATCATGCCTGTGTGACCCTTCCGGCCAGGAGCTCCGGGGGCCCCAGGCACTCCAGGGTCACCCACAGGGCCTTTGTCTCCCTTGATACCTGAGTCACCCTAGAGCACAGATCAAACAGACACAGTCTGAAGCAGCTCTGTTTTAACTTCAGATGGGCAGACCTTGATACCTCGGTCACCTTAGTCTGCTTTTAACTTCACATAGGCAGACCTTGATACCTAAGTCACCCTAGTCTGCTTTAACTTCACACAGGCAGACCTTGATACCTGAGTCACCCTAGTCTCTTTTAACTTCACATGGTCAGACCTTGAGACCTGAGTCACCCTAGTTTGCTTTAACTTCACATGAGCAATCCTTGGTACCTGAGTCACCCTAGTTTGCTTTAACTTCACATGGGCAGACTTTGATACCCTCGACACAAATCAAACAGGCACAGTCTGAAGCAGTTCTGCTTTAACTTCACATTGGCAGACCTTCAAAATGAAATGTCTAAATAAATATCCCAAAATAGACTAGGTCCTTTAATTCCATCCTTTATCTTAATTCTTTCTACTGAACAATGACAGAACCTGCTTTCAGAGACAAAAGTGTTCAAATCTTTGTCAGTATTTCTACTTTTTGAAAAGATCACATTTCTCACCTTTTCACCCTTTGTTCCACGGTCTCCTGCTTTTCCAGGCATTCCCTGTAAAAGACACCATATCAGAATGTCCCTAAGAATCCACTAAACAATTATACTTGAACTTTTTCGGTTAAAGCAATTTTTTATTTCATTTTTCCTTACCTGTTTTCCTTCTGGACCAATAGGACCAGCGGGACCCTACAAAACAATTCATTTTTTTCTTGACTGATTGTGGAATTTGGACCTTTTATATGAACATAACATGTAGGCAATGTGTAACAAACCAGTAAAGTAAAGTGATAAACAATATGATAAACAATAACTGATAAACAATTGAATGTTTATTCAAAATGTGTATCTTTTAGTTGTATTTTCATGTTCAAATAAATAGACGTACTGAGGGCCCTTTAGGACCAGGGAATCCTGGCAATCCGGGATTTCCATTCTCTCCTTTAGCTCCAGCAAGACCCTGAACAACACAGACAGAGAAAAAATAAATAAATCTGAGGAAAAAAGCAGGAATTTTCCATTTGCCATCCACATGGCTTAAGCTGCCAATGTACAGGCAAATTCATTAGGAGGGATTTGCTCAGATTAATGTTTATCAGGAAGTCCTGTGAACATGGACTGAATGTGTACTGTAAATCTCAACAAGATTGCATGGAAGGGGGGAGGGGAAAGCAATGATTATCTTTCATATTCACAAGGGCCTTGTGTGCATCTCGTGATTTGCTGACCAAAGAGAACACAGCACAGACGGTTTGACCAAAACAGCCTCCTTATGATGACTTTTAGCAGAGACTTTCCAAAAGAACATGCTTTGTGGGGTTTCAGATGCATTTATGAGATTATTATGGCAGAGAGGGATGGTTCCTTTTACAGAACATGCTTTGTCAATTATCAGTATACTGAATTGGCATAATTTTAACCCAACTAAATCAGGAAGTCAGGAAGTAGCATGAGCTCTTCTCTGCATCTCTGTGCAGAAATGTTACATAGGTCAGCCCTGTCAGTCAAAATGGCATGAAAATATCCTTCCACCCAGACACTTTTAAATAGATCTCTATCACTGAGTGGCACCACTTTTCTGTGATCTCATAGGAGGAGGCATTTTTACACTGAATATCAGCACCTTCCTGGAACTCCTGCAGCAATGTCAAAGTAGTTAATTACGGAGATAGAGAGACAGAGAGGGCAAAAGAGTGAGAGTGGGGTTACAGAAAGCTCATCACTTACAGGAGTGCCTGGAGCTCCCGACTTTCCTGATGGTCCTGGTTCTCCAGGTGAACCCTGGGTAGAGATATTTATATCATAATAATATTTCAATTCACTCATATTGACAAAATTGCCTCTGAGAGTGTGAGTGTGTGCGTGTCTGTGTCTGTGTGTGTGTGTGTGTGTGTGTGTGTGCGCGTCTGTGTGTGTGTGTTTGTGTGTGTGTGTGTGTGTGTGTGTGTGTGTGTGTGTGTGTGTGTGTAAACATCTCACCCGCTCTCCTCTAGGTCCACTGGGGCCATCTGGTCCTGGAGGACCTGGACTTCCCTACACCACATCCACCAAAACAAAACCAATGTCATTTCTCTGGACACTAATCCTAATAACGTTTACATCACACATCTATAAGGACACATAAAATGAAGTACTCATAAGACTCACATCTTTCCCAGGATGACCCTCTCGCCCTGGGTTACCTGCTTTTCCATCTTCTCCCTACAAATGTTAGCATGTGGACAAATTCACAACTTCACATTTATTGACAGATAATAACCTTATCTGACCTTACACAATTATACAAATGGCAAACACTAAATAATTTGAGCTGCATGTAAAATATATTTATTGATTCTGAGGCTTACGTAATGTTAGGGATAACATACACACCTTTGATCCTGGTGGCCCTGGTTCACCTCTATGGCCCTTGAATCCCTGGACAGACATTTTAAAAAGATATTGCTTAGTGGCTGCATGACAACAGGAAAACCCAAACGAGCCATATATACATACACCCAAACAAGCCATCGTGGGGTCACTTACAGGAAGTCCTCTGAGGCCATCTCTGCCTGGCGGCCCCGGCTCACCTTGTTTACCCTGTAGACAGTGGCATAATCACCAAGAAATAAATAATGCAGACAAAAGAAAAGCATCTATAATGAAAGCCTGGGTCTCTTGATGGATCCTCAGATTTATTTTTTTTTCTGGAGGCCCACGGCTACTCATTTAAACAGATAAATGGAGACGCAGACTGGAGCCGAACCAATAGAGAATGACAGCCGTCTCCTGTGGGACATTCTGCCATTACACACAAAGACTGCAAATGGCCGAAACAGACATCTAATATGTGAGTATATGAGTAATCAGCAGCTGCCCCAATCCCCCCAAAAGGCGGCCCGTGTACTCACAGACTCCCCTGGCTCTCCGGGTTGGCCATCTTTTCCTGGTTTGCCGACTGTCCCCTTCAAACAATTCAAACAATTCATATATTATAATATTATCTTATATTAAATCTTATATTTCAGGGCAACATTTCAAATTTAAACCCAAATATTCTATACAACAGCTGATCTAAAAACAGAATGTCTGCCAGTTTCTGGTGCAAAATTAGGTTTGGGTATATTTTCTGAACAAGAAAAACAAAACAAAACACCCAGGAAACTTTTAGCTTACCATTAACCCTGGGAGACCTGGAGGCCCCTGGATTCCCTTAGATCCTTCTTTTCCCTGACAACAACAAAACAGCAACCAATTAGGACCACACAGGACCCAATCCACCAACACATCTCAAAAACATGGCTATGTATTGACAGATACAGTCACGAGATGGAAGCCACTTCGGCAATGCTGGCTAACAGGACTCATTACTGAACTAAATGAGAACTGTAGGACATCAATTCAAAATTGATCTGGATTCACTCACCTTCT